>CM026200.1:15672691-15972691 GCA_014839995.1 Xenentodon cancila
AGAAACAACTACTGATGCTCACTTAGTCTTCATCGTCATCCTATTGTTGAGAGGACTTAAGAGTGCATTTTTCAATCAACCAACCGATTTCCCTGGAAGTCCATCCATGTTGTGCTGTTACTAATGTTTGCAGGCACTCTGCGTCTCTTTTATCTGGAACTCTAAAAGAGCTTGTTATGTGAAAAGTTATCAACTTACTTTGTAATGTCTTGATCCTGAAGTTTGAAGTGTCCAATAAAGAAAAAAAAAATCTTATTTCTGTATTTATATGCCATACAGGCAAAAGTCCTTGTAAATTCTTATCAATGTTGTAGAATCAGGACCAGATCACAGAATCGCTAAAGAGGGGTTTAGATGTAAGGTAAATCACTTGTGAATCAATGTTTTAAAAGATTAGATCAAAATATATCAATTAGTCGATGTTGGATTCTAGTTATATTTGATAACTAAAAAAAGTTTAGACAACTTGTTGATGTTCTAAATTGTTCTAAATTTTCATCATTATCATCATCAAAAGCATCATGAGCTTGTCTATTTTACTCAGTTTAATAGCATCATTACCAACCGTGATGCTTCAATAACATGTTGTGTAACAGTTTTCCATTAACCATGTTTGTTTTTAAGAACTATTATGTAGCTAAGTGGTTCTCAATACTGGTCCTCGAGAACCCTGTCCTGCATGTTTTAGATGCTGCCCTGCTTCAGCACACCGTGCTACAAGTAGCTGTGTCATCAACAGAGTTGTGCAGACCTTAATGACAAGCTGATGAGGACAGTTATATCAGAATCGAGTGAGTTTGTGCAAGGCAACATCTAAAACGTGCAGAGCAGGGCTACTTGGGGACCAGGCCTGACCACCACTGATGTAGATGAAAGTCCTATAGCTGCAATAATTAAGGATTAAATGTTGTGGAAATGTCTATGTTTTGATGAGGATTTCCACAAGAATTCAAATAAGAACAACAAAAAAAATTCACACCCCAGCACCAGCTGCTCTTCATTTTACACCATTAGATTCAAATCTGGACATCAAAAAAGTCATGACGTTTCTCTTCCAGTGACAGTTTTTGATGTCCTTTTTTTATAAAAGGGAAGATAAATTTAATATTACAAAGGAAATATGCTCTGAAATGCTAATTATCTACATGGTCAGCATTACAAATGTCTGTGTAGACCAGAGACTGTGAACCAAAACACTCGAATGGCCTCACCGATGTATCTTGGAATAGACTGGTCGCATGTTATGTGCATGTGATGCTTCTTTGCATGGAGCATGTTGTCCCGACCACGGACAAGTCGTATCCGTGGCATTGTTTCTATATATATCTAATATGACATCAGAAGGTAATCGTTAGACATGTATTGTCCACTGTCCAACACAAGTGCTGTATAAACTGTTTTTGATGTTACATCAAGATGTACTGTAAGTGACTCGTGGAGACACAATCTTTATGTTTTATTTAACAAATGTCTGCACTGACTTGTAACAATCTACAAAATTCATAAATATTTAATAGTGGGAGCTATTAACCAAAGTGATTTTTCTATATGAATAGCCATAAATAACAAAAATAAAAACATTTTTAGAGGCAGATGATTATACAGATTATCTTCAGGGCTCCAAATGTTCATATTGACCTTAATACATTAAAAAATAAACCTTAGTTCATGAAAACAAATCGTCCAAAGTCCATCATCAAAAATTGTCTCCAGTAACTGAAAACACTGTGCCAGTCCTTCATCCTGAAGTAAAAAAAATAAATAAATAAATAAGACAAAAAGACAATGCCATGTAAAAAAAATGTATTTTTAAAAAAGGACGCAGCTTCACTGCTTCCCATTTTTTGGTAAATTGAATCCTTCTAATGATAATGACAAAATCGTGATCTTTAATCACCTCATCTGTAACTTTTGTTTATCGAGAGTCCCATTGAGGGACTGTAGTCTAACTTCAAATACAGCTGTTCTCTAAAGATTTCACATACAACAGGAAAGCCTGACTGCATACTGGTATCTTTGCTGTCATATTCTACTGTTTCTAGTTTTTGAACCCTGGGGACCTTCGCCTTGACTCATATAACTCCTTTGGTGACCTTTTTGCCTCAACCATTATATTTCAAGCTCGTGAACTTTGGGGCACATTTTTCACAAGACACCAGGCTGTAACCAAGTAAGTCATGGTTTGCCAAAAGTATTCCAAGTTAGATCCAAATGTGTCAACTCTCTGTGTGGGGAGTTCCCATGGCAACATCTTTTGGTTGCCTTGGGAGTCCTGAGTCCTCCCCCAAAGCCTCCTTGTGATGAAACGAATATGACACACTTCTTGAGGAAGGCATCCTGTATATTACTAGTTACTGTTGTTTGAAAGTAAGTATTTTTAACTGATTATCTGAGTTACCTCAGTTTCCACTGACATAAGTACATCAGCTGTGAAACTGGGAGGCTCATCAAGGGGGAAAAGTCTTCCTTGCTGGAGGCGACAGCAGCAGGTGGCCAGCAACAGGCCTGGGGGCTCGTTTGTTGTTAGGAAGGTTCAGTCTGCTATGAGGAGGATCTCTTTTGGCACAGCCTGAACTTGGGCAGTGAGACAGTATTCAGTAGAGCATACTTAGAGTCAATTGTTGCAGGACGTCAAGTTTTGATTAATTCAATGATAACTTCAGTGGTGATTTGCAAACAAACTGCACTTGACTGTTATGTCCTTACATCTCTGGCAATCTGACAATAGTAGGACTACATCTCTTTAGCAAAGGCAGACTCCATCTCAGTACCCACAGCCACTGATGGCGGCCAACAGTGACTAATAAACCTTCAAGTATTTTTTTGTTGAGTTGAAATGTCTAAAGAAATGAGAATCATTCATTCATTACTGAAATTGTAGTGAGTTTAGTGTTATCAGTTTATTAAGAGTTATGTGTTATAATACTGCAGTGCAGCAAAAACTAATACGTTACTGTAATGTTATAACTTTTGAAGTTTTTCACTCCCAGCGCTGCTTGTTTGCAGTGTTAACTGTGCTGATGGAGCTGAAACATTAATCCTCTTGATCCAGAAGTGCACTGATGCCCCAGCTGAATCTGAAGAGTCAGATTTGCTTTGATCCACAGACTCGCCCAGGTCCACGTATACACAGCTTAACCACACAATAAATAAATAAAAACTAAGTTATAATCACTGTTCTGCCAACAGAATTCCTCTCATTTCTTGTGACTGCACCTTTGTGTCCATCTGTAAAATTCCTTACACAAAAATGTTAAACTTTTAAATGATATAAATATATATTTCCAGCTAGTCAACATTTTTGATAAACAGGAGTTTTTCTTTTGTATATTAAAGTGAAGCCAAACGGCATTAATTGTTTCATTTGAACAAGTTTCCTAAAACAATCATTCCACATGCTCTGCTGTGGAAGTGCATTAAGTAACAGCTTCAGATTTGTTTACTTGCAGTTAAAGAAGGTGGGCTCCTACAACAGATTTGACCAAAAAAAGAAAGAATTGATCAGATCCAGCTCTGAATAGCGAGGGATGTGAAAGGATCTGACGTAACAATCAAAGAACATATTAGTGTTACATTTGTCCAAACTGCAAAAAAGTTGCCTTTTCACAAATGAGACTAAAATGACTAGAATAGTTTTGTTTTATTGTTTAATGGGCTCCATGACGTCTCACTGCACGAACGTACAGGTGCAACACTGATGATTCAGATGCGTACAAGATGGAGAAACGATGAAGGATGGGACTAGCCCGCTCGCGCTCATTTCACAGACCATGAAGATGTCCAAAGTTTTTTTGTTTTTCATTTTTCTCCCTCTTGCAATACCGCACTATTTTATTTGACTTCACCTGTAAGTGGTTATGATTAACTGCCTTAAAAAAAACATGATATGATTAGATTTAGATACATACAAAATACATGATTAGGGTTAAAATAATTAAATGAATAAATAAATAAAATACATCACTGAGGCGTAAACATTTTTCTATAGGTGCATACATTTGAAAATCCTGAAGATTTTTCATAATTTGGATCCAGATTTAATTGGAAGTTTAGTGTGAAGCTACAGATGTTTTGAGGTTCACATGGACATCTCCTGCACACCTTGGCATGTAGCACTTCCACTGGGTAGGAAAGAGAGGGCAAAGACCTGGCAGCGATGCTGCATTCCTTCGGGCTTCGATGGTGCATCTGTAAACCCATTTCTTTGATGTAGCAGCTGCACCTCCATCTCCTTCTCTTTTCTCCAGCATGCATCAGCTGTGACTGTCTGAAATGCTGCATTTCTACATAGTAGCTGTGCTGCAGCATCCACTCAAGAGAGGGACGGAGAACTAACGTGCATTTTAGCAGACCTACATTTAATCATGCTTTTTGATTGCTTTTGATTGCTTTCGACTCAAAAGCCTTTGTTGTTAGGTTGTTGTTTTTTTTTTTATTTTCAAAATTTTAATGCAGTGGTTGTATCACTGGGATCGTGCCAGAGTTTCAGAGAGGAGTCGTTGGCTGTGGCTTAAACAAAAGAGAGAGTGTGGGCTGTTAAATGAAAACCATGGGACACACAGCCAGGACTGAGCTGCCTGAGGCCGGCCAGCCTCTGCTGAGGGTGTCTCGTTATAAAAAGACTGAGACACCCAATGAAACCATGGTACACAAATGATGATGTGCTGTAGGAGTTCAACATCACAAAACTAGTCTTTATAAAAGTCACCCAATCCACTGGAGACGTATCAAGTCCCACTCAAGGAAATTGATGAGAAGAACTGTCAGGAATTGTATCACCTGCTTCCATTAAGAAACTGTAACGACATAGGTGTCCTTTTCTCATGTCTGTCATTTTTAAATGTGAGAAGCTCAGAGCATCACTTTGTCCTTTACTGGCTGGAAGTCCTTACAAGTTACAATTGTGATAAAGTACACCATCTTTCACATATCAGGGAATGAAAGAACCCTCTGCTACTTGTTAAGTTTGAAAAGGGGGTAAATATAACATTACAGTGTCATGAACAATTTAACAAAAACTCACTTAAAATGCAGAGAAAGCCAAAGTACAGTCCGTTATTCAGTAGCTGGTAAGTAAATAATTGTTTTCCGTATTAACGTCATCAGTGTCTGATGTCATAGTGGAATAATTTAGACTCTTTCATATAAAAAAAAAAAGCTGTTGGTCATTTACGTTTATTTGCAATTCTTTAAGCACTATTAAGGCCCTGCCACACGTTTGAGGTCCATTTTAAGGTCCATTTCACAGCTATCACAGACTCGGTTCGATTGTGGACTCGGATAGACTGGGATCACAACATTCAGGCATTTGGAGTTTGCTTTCACAATGCACATCAAACGAACTGAACCTTCTGAGAAATGTTATCCCCTTCTTGCCTGTGGTTGCGCTGCATCAAGAATTACTGAAGAAAAAGCCAAGACAAATAATAAAACTTGCTCATTTTTATGGTTAATGCAGGGTACCACACTCCACGTGGGCAGCACGGTGGCTTAGTGGGTAGCACTGTTGCCTCACATCAATCAATGTCATTTGGACAGAGTCAAACAAATTGGATGTGCCTGGTCATAATATAAAGCAATGTTTTTCCAAGTGCAGTCCTCGCGTACCCCTGCCGTGCATATTTTAGATGTATCCCTGTTTCAACACACTCGGTTCTAATTAAAGGTCGTCATCAGCTTCTCGCCACGGTCTTTATATGTATGTATGTTTCCTTTTTCACGGGACAGATGGCAAATCTGAGTCATTCACTGCACCCGTCTACCTGAAATTTACAGGCTGCATCACATCATTAACTTCCCTCTACAGAACAGTGTTGTTAATAAGCCGCATTGATTTGTGAGACACGGATGACTGGAGCACAGCAGTAAGGTCTAGTTATATGTTGTGAAACGTTCAGATAATATTCTGCATTTCATGAACGAAGAGTCCATTTACAAAACAATCTGAATCCAGACAATCTTCCAATGTAAAACAATATATTATACTTGGACTTTTTTGAGACAGTGCACAGAACTTTTCCCTGAAAGAATGAGCCCTTAGCTATCATAGCGGTTCTGAATAAAATAATCCATCAGAAACGTAAAGATTTCAAAAGAAGTCAAACATATTTTAAATATGCTTAGTCATCATTAATGTGACTAATTAACTTGGCTGTTAAAATGTGCTAAATTGCTTAAACAATTGACACATTTGAAGTTAATTCATGTTAAGTTGTTCTATAATGGTGTCACTGTTTTATACTAACACAGCACGACGGGAGCCTGTTACAGTATATCTGTTCACAATCTGCCTTTTTTATGTTTACTGCACACTAAACAATTAACTAATTTTAAAAACATGGGAGACCACAGAGATCAAACGCGTGCCCTTTTTAAAAAACCGAGGTAACGTAACCTGGTCGAGAGCAGGTTTTGCTCCACAAACCATAAGTTCCTCTGTCTTGTTCCTTTCGTCAGGCTAAAATTTAACTAACTTTTATCTTTGTTTTAAATTGACCTGAGAAGACATCAGAACAATGAAACACCCTTTTATGAATTCAGGAGGCTAAACTGGTAAGAATGGAGCTGCATTTGCGCTGGAGCTACTCTGGATCCTGAAAGTGTATGTCAGTTTTAGAACGTCGTAGTTGTATCCTACGTGTGAGAGCCATAAAAGAAGACTTTGCAGAATTTCAGGTAGCTCAAATGATTGAGAAATGTATAATATTCATTATTTACAACAATATTCTTAAACACCATCCTGCTCCTGCCACTGTGAATGAAGAATTTTTTCTTTAGGATTTCCCAATGTGATGGGATGTATTCGTGGTATCCATATTCCCATCAAACGTTCCTGAATGATTTGTTGATTTTTTGCTAAGTCAAAAAAGCTATTAATCATGTTTTCATACTTGATTGTCAACTGCTTCCATGGTTTCTTTCACCAGCAGGCTTCAACCTGCTTGAAATTGAATACTGCTGATGCGTGATTCTCCCACTTACATCCCACTGGCTGCCTCTCAGTCGTTACTACAACAGTGGTCGAAGGCTTGAGCGCACCATGTGCACATCTTCCACAGCTTGCTCATCCTGGTGAGCTTGCTCGGCATCCTGGCCCTCATCATCCTGACCATTTGCATCCCGACTGACTGCCTCTCCATCATCCTTTGCTCCTATGTCTATTATTCTGTGGCAGCCAGTCATCACTGTTGTCCTATTAATGGTCATCATTAAAACTGGAGGGAATTTCCTGGACTCTTTTACAGGCTTCCCTATTTTTCACTTCACCCACAGTCTCCAAATATAGGAAAGAAATTATATTTTTTGTAATTTTCACTAAGAAACTACAACTAATTTGCACAAGACTTTATTTTTAAATAAAAACCTTATAAAAAAATAGCAAAAAATGTAAATAACAAGCAAAACAATCACTAGATAAGTTGACGTAATAATATGAAATAAACTTGATACTTGATTTGCAGTCAGCCAGTGGAGGTACTGCAAAGAATCTTAGCTCTGCATAAACCTCAATGCGGAAGTTTCACCACAGAAAAAAAAGACTTTTTGAATGGCTGTCCACTGCACTGACCACTTTTCTATTGATAATCATAAAGGAGAACTTATGAAAGCACAGCAGAGATATAGGAAATGCAGTTTTTGTTACTGGCAGGACATGTTACTGTGAAGCAGCGTTGCTGCACCCCAGATATCAATTTCTTTCCATGTCTACTAAGAGAGTTTATTTGTAAATGCTGCATGTGTTGTTGACAGTCTACAAACTAAAAAAATCGGTCCATTCATAGCAGTCTCAGGACGTTTCAATTATGCTGCTCTCACTTTCCTACACGTCCTGCTTTGTAACAGTTTTTCAGTTATTTATCTTTATTATTTGTTTATTTAATTTGAAAAACTAATATTTTATGCAACAATATGAACTCATTGGTCAGTGAATTTATTTCCTTTCTTCAGAAAACATTTGCATTAAAATTTGGTGTGTCAGTTTCTGTGAGAAAAACTGCCAGAAATATTTTATGATTTAAACATTTTAACATGTTATGAGCAAAATTTGCTTTTGTATGTAAAATTAACTTTGTTTTGAGAAAAAAGAAGTTGCCAAAAACAGCTAATTAATAATAAACAAGAAAAACACCATTGACAAATTTATGCAAAAAAAAAAAAAAACTTTTGGGGAAAAGAATTCATAAACATCTCAGTTCCAAAAATGACGAAAAATATTTTTTGATGTCACAGGCTTTAATAGGTTAGGTGCCTTCATATGGTATCTTCCACTTTCCTATCATGTGTTAAAAGGTTCACCCACACAGTCTCACAGTGTCCACGGAGACAGTGGTGGGAAACTCTTAATGAAATTATTTATTGTTTGATTTAAAATGACAAACCTTAGAAAGGCCAACAACCTTCACATTATATGTAACTGCTGGCAATTTAATGGACCATGTGTGCGCTCTTCTTCTCTGATCCAAGAGTGTGGCTGCAATTAAGCAAGGCTGCATGTTAAACTGCAATTGACAAAGCTGTCTTTGAAAATTAAGTGCAAAACAAAGTCTGAACGAGTGCTGTGTGTGTGTGTTGTGTGTGTAGGAGGGGTATATAATATATCTAATGAGGACTGTGAAGTCCTAATTAAACATAAAGAAAATTAAAACAAGAAAATTAAAACTAAAATAACTATTATTTAACTATTATTAGATAATATGCAAGCAGACATTAAATAAACTTTCCAGGTAGCAACTTGCAATTTTTTTTTTTAATTGTCAGCATAACCACAGGCAACAAATAAATAAAAATAACAACAAGACACCACGTTTGAGGAATGATTGTGTTGAAAGCTGAGCTGTAATCTACAAAGAGCATCTTCCCACAACGTATGTGGTGCAGCACAGTGTGAAGAGGAAATGCGACTGCATCTTCTGTGCTTCAGTATACTCCGTAAGCAAACTTGTGAGGAATAGGTTAAACGTTTTTTTCAGTATCCGTAACAGTTGATCTGCAGGTGCGTTTAGTACCTTCCCAGGGATGTCATCGGGTCCAGCAGCTTTTCTCAGATTTACAGAACGCAATTAAGGTCTCACTTCATCTTCTGTGCCGGGTTAGGGTTAGGGGTTAACCCTAACCCTAACCCTAACCCCTAACCTTAACCCTTAACCCTAACCCTAGTTAAACTTTATTCCACCATGGCCTGGAATGACTTTGCCAATTTCTCCAGACAAAATCCAGAATATTAGACAAGCAGTTGGTACGTCAACAGCAGGTTCAGGATATGCACTGTATCCACCGAAAGCCAATTTAAACACCATGTTTTCACAGTTTCACCCCATTAACAGCAAAGACCTGCAGGACATCTTACATCAACTGAACTCCTCCACTTGCTGTTTAGACGTCCTGCCAACAGATTTTTACAAAAAGGTCTTAAAGATTTTGGACCTGTTCCAGATCATGAACTCTTCTTTATTTATTTATATATTTATAAGTGGTGACTTATTAATGTTCGAATAAACATAATACAACAATAATACAACTAAATAATACAATACAACATAATAAACAACGATAAGTAGTTAAATACACGAATATTGAGTCTGTATAGGGTGTGTCACACAAAATGCAGTTCTTTATTAGGGTTATTTTGATTTTATTAGTGTTTTTACATAATAAAAACATATATATATATATGTATGTGTGTGTGTGTGTGTGTGTGTGTACTTACCATGCACAAACAGCCCTTGTATGGCTTCCTTGGTACTGCTCTGACTGCTCTACCGTGGCTGTTTGGAAACCCTTTTGAATTTGCTTTTGGAGTTTTGGTAGTGGAGGTATTTTCAGTTATTTTGGATTCCTACCAGTGCAGCTTTTTTTTTTCTTTTCTATTTTTTAAGTAAATGACTTCTGTACTCCTGCTACCTCAATTCTCCTGCGTTTGGGTCATCTCCTTACTTCCCAGTTCATTACATTAGCTGCTAAATGCCTAGAGACACTGGAGCTGAGACATATTAAGGCTGGTCTCCCAGTCAATCCGAATCCTCACCAACAAGCATACAGGTCAAACAGGTCAAAAGATCACGTCCGAGGACAGAGATGAGCCCAGAACAGCAGAGCAGGCTTAAAAATGAAGGTGATGGGGAGAAAAGAATTTACAGCAGGAGGTTGGGCTCCAGGCTCCAGGACAACAACACCAGGGAGATGTGGAACATCATGATCGCTCTCCCTCGGCTGAAGATGAGAGATGAACAGACAATGGGCAAACAAGTACCAACCACTCTCTCACTCACTCTCCCAGAGACCCACCATGTCTCCATAACCCCCACCCTGCTGGCACTACACTGCATCCTCCATCCCCCTTCTCATTTTCCCCTGGAAAACCCAATGGATCCATCCTTATGCTCCCCTGACTCACCGTGACATCTTAACAGGTGAAAAGGCAGCTGCAGCAAGGTAAGTCTGCAGGACAGGATGAAATATCTCCTAAGACACCAAAAACCAGAGCCAGGCAGCTGCCCTGCATCCTTTGTCACCTGTTAAATTTCTTCCTGAGCCAGGAGGACAGGAACCAAAGCTGTGGAATATCTCTTGTCTGCTTCCTGTTCAAAAGAAGCTGACTCCATCTGGCCTCAATGATCGCTGAACTGAGCTCAGATCTTTTATCGTGTGCAGCCAAACACTGGACATTTCCCATCAGTCTGTTGTCTCAGTGTACTGTGCTATGCTGTGGTGTGCTGAGTGAGCAGCATCGCAACTGAAAATGGATCAAAAAGGCAGGCTTTGTGTCAGGCTGCCAACTTGAAGCAGAGGTGGGGAGAAGGACTCCAAACAAATCGTTATTCGTCCAGGATAACCATTTACATCGTCTCCACCACATACTGGACCAGCAGTGGAGCTCCTTGTCCAACACACTGATCAAGATTCAGAGGCTTATCAGCTTGTGAGTAAATACCAATTTGGTCTTGGACACCAAGAAAACCAAATAACTGATCAGTGGTTTCAAGAGGAAAAAGAATGAGCATCACCCTGTGAAAATAAATTGGAAAAGTGTAAAAAAAAAAGGTGTCAAACTTCAAGTTCCTTAGCACTCACATCTCGGAGGACTTGCGAACACCTACTGTTCTGCTTTTACCACTGCTCTGTGGAAAATGTTCTAATCTTTGAAATCCTGGCATGGAACAACAGAAGCTCTGCAGCAGATAAAAAAGGCACTGTGGAGAGTGGTTAAAGCTGCTTGGAAAATAATGAACAGACACGTACCTGCCCTGAAAGGTATTTTCTACCTCCCACTGCCTCCAGAAGGTCAAAGCATCCTGCATGATCTATCCCACCCAGCCCACCATCTGTTTGAATCCCTGCCATCACCTAGATGTTGTGGGACAATGAAAGTAACCATCAACACACCGAATGCTTGTCTTACATTTCTGACTGATTAGTTTCCCTGTTTCGTGGTTATTGTGTTAAGTTATGTTGAGGTATGTGTGCATGTGAGCACCATATATTTCCCCCAACTTCTCATTATATATTATCTATTGCATTTTGCAAGTTCCATGCTTAAAATTTTTTTCTATTTTCCTTTGTAGTATTTTTTGGCTCATTATCAATCCGTGCTGTGAAGTGCCATCCTGTCAGCTTTGTAGCCTCCTATAGACTTAAGAATTCATCTTGCTACTTCTGTCAGCAGTCACATTATCAATAAAACCAGTTCAGCTGTTCCAGTGACAGCCATACATGCCGATGTCATGAAACTGCCTCACCCTATTTTCACAGATGACGTGCTTTAGATCATGAGCTGCTCTTTTTCCTTCTCCGTACTCTTGTCTTCCATCACTCAGTTACCATTTATCTTGGTTTTATTGGTCAAAAAAAAAAAAATCTAATAACAGTTCATAGGAGGCTTTTTATTTTTTAGAAGCTTTCTGAAAAAGTCTAAGCTGGCTCTCCTGTCCTTGGATGTTACCAGTGGCTTGGACATGGTTGTAAAGTATCTCCTGGTTACAGATTTTTGCAACTATACTTACAAGTATTCTTGAGTTCTGTTGATGGTTAAACTGTTTTTTCTTCGGAAAGGAAAGGAAAGGAAAGGAAAGGAAAGGAAAGGAAAGGAAAGGAAAGGAAAGGAAAGGAAAGGAAAGGAAAGGAAAGGAAAGGAAAGGAAAGGAAAGGAAAGTTACTGATAGTTGGAAGATGTTTGGAGGAAAGCCTGGTCTGATTAGAAGAGACCACATTTTTCTCACCCAGGATGGTGCAGCTCTTATTTCTAGAAATCTGACAGATTTTAGTAGACATTCCACCTGACAATCCAGGGTTGAGGCCATGATGCAGTGCCAGGACATAGTATGCATTCGTACACACTTCTCAGGTACTGTTGCCTGGCAAAAAAAATATTGGAATTACTTATGTAATTGCCAATTCCTACACCATGTCAAGCAAAAGCGAATTAGTGTTGATTCCTTGTCCTTCAAAAGTTCACCAAGCACGTTGCACTAGAGGTTATAACCAAAACAACCTTATGAAAAGAAAAAGTTGGTAGGCATTTAGAGCTAAAAGACTGAAAACTCAAATGCAGACTACAAAATATAAGATCTCTGAGAGAATTGTTTATTGTTTATGTTCTGTTTTTTAGAAATGTGACTACAGGAGGAAGAGTATGTTATTTTAAATCAATCAATGCCGACTAGTTAAATCAACCAGCATATTTGCTAAAGCATGGTCAGAGGCAAAGGAGTAGAAGCCATCTATAACTATAACCTTCAAATAAAAATGAAACCCAAATGCAATTTTAAAATATATTCGAAAGCCTCACACATAATTTAACCCTCCCAAGTTGGAAATCAAAAGAAGCCTTTTTTATTAGTGGTAGCGTACCAGCTCCCTGCTTGTGCTTATCTAGAGTTTCTGTCTGAGTTTTCAGATTTCCTATCTGGTTTTGTCACAGTTTTTGGGTTTATCTGTTCCTGTTTTATTTTGAAAGTCTGTGATCTTGTGTTTTTAGTTCAGTCTTGACTTTCCTTGTTCACATCCAACCTGATTGTTTGCACCTGTGTCTCCTCAAGCCCTGTGCAAATATCTTCTCTTGTTGTTCTCTTGCTCCCTGCTGATCCGTACTGTTTTCCTCAAACTGTTTTGTCTTTCATGTTCCTGGTCATTGTTATTTCTGGTTTTTATCAAGTGTGTTTTGTTTGGGTTTAGCTTAATCCTGTTCAGCAGCTTTTTCTTTTTTTTTTTTTTTTTTGTTAAGATGAATGATGTTTATTTGAACTGTCTTCTGCATCTGGGTCCTACAAACTGATGTCGTGACAGGTTTATTGCTCAGCACAAAGTCATCATAGGAGGTAACTTTAGCATTTATATAAATATAGACAGTGATAGTCTTTAGTTACCTGTTAATTCTCTTTTAGATTTGATGAGTGTCTTTCAAAAAGTAAATGTCGCACTGCTTTAATCACCGTCTATCTCATTCTCACTTACAGTTTGAAACCTCATAATTTGTTAGTATTATCTGTAAACTTCCTCTTCCTTGACCACTACTTAATAACTTTTTAGTATAATATTTTCAAAGCTATAGTGTATAATGTAAGGTATTGTTACAGAAGATGTTTATCTGACTGTAAACAAATCTAAGGATGCCATTGCTTCTCTCCCTACAATAAAATACAGTAGAGCAATTGAGGGCTATGACCTAAATTTTACCCCTGCAGATATTGATTGCCTTGCCAATAAAACTGCAGATGTGCTGCATTCAGCTTTAGATGCTGTTGGGCTTTTTGAAAAAGAGGGGTTTTAACTATGGGAACTTATCTCCCTATTCATGTCTGCATAATGAAACAAAGAAATGTGTAAAATGAAAAGATGCAAAGGTCTTTTAAATCTATAGCCTCACATCAGACATGGAAAGAAAGTCTAAGGCTTTTTATTTAAAAAAAAAAAAGAAGAAGTAATTTACATTGCTAGAATAGCTTATTCCTCATTAAAAGAAGAAATCAAAAATATCCCATCTTTTTTGTCGGCACTGTAGCCAGGCTGACAAAGAGCCATGATTCTGTTCAGCTCTGCAGATCTCAGTAGTGAAGACTTTGAGTCTCTTCAGCAGTAAAAGCATGAGATTGATAGAATAAATCAAATTAAGCCCATCGAACAAGGGCTGTGGGTGTTTCTACAGCTTTAGTAACTTTCTCAGGACCTGACCTGACTCTAGACCGTTTCACTACTATAGAGCTCCTTGAACTGGCCTAAACTGTCAGTAAAGCTAAACCACCCATGTGTTTTTTACACCCCACCCCAACTCTGCTACTCAAAAATGTTTTCTCTTTTATTTGTACTGCAAAATGAGCTCAGATGAAACCATACCTGTATCTGTCATAATATGAAATGTGAATAAAAATGTGAAGATACACACTTTCATCACAGCTTGATTGTCTTAGCTCAAATTCATTGTGTTGATGTACAAAATAAAATGATTACAGGTAAAAAAAAATACTTCTAGACCTAAGTAGTCAACACTTGAAGTGGCTCAAACCAAATATACATATGATTCCAGACCTTTGAACAATATCCATTCTTCATATTTTGATTAAATGTTTTAAACCACTAAATCGACTTAATGTTAACTAATCGTATTGTATATGTACATGCCAAGCAGACTATGTGTGTATGTGATTTTGAGACATATTGATGGTTCATGTGGAAGTATCAGAATTAAAATAAATAAATAAAAATGACCAGCTATAGGACTTACAGTAGCGCAGTGAGACATTTAAATTGGGAGCAGTAGTGGCTCGTCAGACTCTCTGCCACTCAGAAAGTCGGTGGTACGATTCCTGGTCTCACATCCAGTATGTCAACATGTCCTTGGACAAGACACTTACATTTGCATTGCTGTTGATACACTCATCAGTCTCAATGAAAGAATCTATCTAAGAGTGCTGTATGAATGTGTGTTGATGTGTGGGTGAATGTGGTGTGTAGTTTAAAATCAATAAGAGTGATCAACAACACAAGAAAATTGCTCTAAAAATGCAGTCCATTAACCATCCAGGTGAAACAAGAGACGCAGACAAGTGTCTTGCATTTTCTGTCCTACAAAAAATCTGAGTTACTGGTATGTAAAATGACAGTCATGGCCGTGTCCAAGAAAAAGACAATAATCTTGAAATAGCCTCCTCAATCATTTTCAGTGTCTAATAGAAAATAGCTACGGAAAGCAATATAGACATTTTATTTAAATGCACCTTCCTGAAAATGTAAAATGGAAATATACAAGTGTACTGGATCAGTAAATGAATAAACAGACTCCTACTAAGCCCTAAGACTTCAGATAATCAGAAATCCTTTCCCGGTAGACTCGGGTATGAGTCAGATCAATCTTCTTCAAGGGTTTATTAATATAGACCTTCTTCATGCAGCCCACAGATGAAATCTATATAATCTCTGCACACAACTCCTGGTTAAAGGAGCAGACACGCTGTTTAAAATGACAGAGAATCGAGATATCAAATAGTTATAAAGATTTTATGAAAATATTTAGCGTAGGTTTCATGGCACATTTATGATTTTGAGCCAAACATTATTTGATTAGTGTAACGTGTTTGACATTTATTATTTTGCACTTAAAACAATCTTAAGTGTCAAACACATCCTATATATTTACAGATGAATTATCAAAAAGCACGTCAACTGGCTGTTGCAGAAAACATTAAACATTTATTAACAGTAAAAAGATAGGAGTTCTTCTTACATAGCAAACAGTATGCTGCTAAATCTGGGATTGCAATGATTTCCTTGAAAAGGTTAGGAAATTCTGTAAATGGCAGAAAATGACCTGGGACCTTTGGCTTCTTTTTCTCCAGAAATGAAGTGCAAATGGACATGGAGGTGAAAATAGGTACAAACAGGTTTGACTGTGACCAACAAATATTTACTAATGTTTTGATTACCACATGTGCTTACAATACCAATGCATTATTTTTTTTTACAGTTTGCCTGGTTTTATTTCTTTTCTTCTTTTTTTTTTCCATGACACATTTTTATTTGTTTAGGTTAACTTTAGGATTGATCATTTTGTGGTGTTGCTGAAATGATCAAGCTTCCATCCATGCACATACAGAACAGCAACATACAGAAACATGGCTGGAAGAGACAAAAGCTTCTCTAATAATTCCTCTTTTAACAACTCTGGGTGATTTATCTTGATTTTTATAGGACTGGTATGAAGGGATCAGTCCGATCTAATGGTTGTTTTGCAGATGGCAAGATGACCCCTATCTTACTCTTCCTTTTCAGGCGAGTAGATGAGGTCTGTATCAGTGTCCTTGGCAAAGGTCATCTGCACTCCTGATGGTAGTGTTAATGCTAAAATATGCAATTAGATTTTAACCTTCAATGCAACAACTTTTTTAGGATTGTCTTTAGACTTTGCAGCAAAACACATGCAAACCCCATTTAATCAAACTGTTCAAAGGCATTGTTGAGACAGAAGAGGGTACAGGTCTGGCCTGGCCTGCCTGTAGTCCTGACCTCTCCCCAGTGGAGTATATAAGGAGAATATTGATGTGATGACAACCCTGTACTGTAATGCCACTTAATACCTGTTAGCAGGATAAACAGAACTAAAAACCAGCTGAAGTCCTTCATAATGTTGTATTCTCTATGCACAAAATCTCACAGCCAGGGAAGAAAGGAGCTCATTTTCTTGCTGGTGTTCTTACAAGATATACTGTTCATCTACCCTCATATACATTTACATTTACATATATACGTTCATATAACCTGCCTTCACCTAATGCACATGTGCGTCCTTTTATATTTAAATATTTGACCAGGAATGCCTATCACTTTGTAGGCCAACTACAATTTGCAAAAAAATTTAAAAAAAATAAATAGAATTTAAAAAAAATTGTGTGTTAATTGATTGTCAGGGGATGTTCACTGAACAGTACAAAACTGATACAAAATTTGTAAGTCATGTAATTATGGTGACTAACCTACAGCATGTAAACCTTTCTACTTTTGTTACATCCTAATATAATTTCCACAAAGTCCTGTGCATTTCATGAAAATAAATTCGATTTTTTATTGTATAGTTTGAACTTTGGGTTTTTGAATGCGCCTGCACATTTGTCCAAGGCATGAAGTTTTGATGAATAAGATCTTGTTAGAACAATAATAAATTAATTAATTAAAGATCACTTATTTCTTTATGTATGGTTGGGTATAGTTTCTTAGTATCCCCTTGATTTGGAATGATTAAGAATGTTTTATCTTTTATATATATATATATATATATATATATATATATATTACTGAATTTGTATTGTTTGTCTGTTGCCAACAGTTTGGTGTGAGTGGAGATTGTATTTCACAACGAGTGAGAGCTCATGTACAGTTACTGACATGTTAGTTTGGTTAAAACATAAACAGAAATGGTAAACACAAATTTTGCAATTCTGTTCTTGGCCACAGGAATTGCAAGTTTGTGATAGTATGTGTTAATGTTTCAAATACTGCTTCGATGAAAAAGTCCAAATAAGGAAAGTAAGATATATTTTGACAGTAGAGATAAAAGGTCACACTACAAACAAGGGTAAATTACATGCATTAATAATTACATTAATAAAGAGGCAATGTGGTATTTAAGATAATATTACATTAGCAAGTGCATTTTGTGACTGGTTTTGAATATGTGTTTTGGAGAGGCAGCTGCTCTGTTGTCTTACTAGAAACACTGTCAACGTCTCAGAATCTTACTAAAATGTAGTTCCAAACTGTTCCAGCTTACTTTAATGATTTTTAGCACTCTCCATAGATTCATCACTTTGTAGTACAAAGTGGTAAATTCTAACTTAAAAAAACAAAAAAAAATCCTTTGAAATTTTTATGACATTTTTTTTTTTAAAGCTCTTAATTTCACAAATGAAATTTAGCTGTTAAGAAAGAAACATGACACATTTTCAATTCCAGCATTAAATTAAAGTAGAAGTAGTGCAAACATTTTTTTTGTGCTACTTTTTGCATTTCGTTTTTCTACTTTTTGCATTTTTCACACCATCTCATCTTTTTATGAGTTGTGATTGTACATTATATTGCATTTTTATCAAAGAATGCAAACTTGCTTTGGACGTTTCCACCACTATAAAGACCCTTATTGTGGGGATCGCCAGGCTTGGTACCAACAACTACTATTGTTAGTATCTGGTAAACCAACCCTGGTTGGCAAAATAAAGGTAAAATAATGCCAGACTATATAAATATAAATAATGCCAGAAGATTGAAGCATATTCCAATTCAGTCCAAGACAATTAAATGAAAATGTAGCAGGTTTCAATATGAAATGTGTAACAAGCAGATTATTTTGCAAAAAAAAAAAAAAGAAGATGTTTTTGCTGGTCCTTTTTTCACAATATGCAAGACAATGGAGATCATTGTCTCCATCAACTTAAATCTTTTTTATATATTTACTTATGCAAAACGTAGCATTTAGAAAATGATTTTGGTGACTACTGTTGGCAGTTTACACTCTGGCAAACACATGAACAGTAACAGAAATCTGTATTCAACATCATAGCTTCTTCGTGAATGCATTTTCATACCATGAGACTTTTGGCTTTTCTTTTCTTCCCTCGTAAGAGTTTAAAACACAAAACAGTAATGAGTCACCAGCTTCATCTGCAGAATGTTTCCTCAGTCTCTCCTGACACTCATCTGCTACAGTGTTTCCTCCACCTCAGCCATCCCACTTGGATTTAAAACGGTGAGATTTTCCTTCAGCGAGATGTCATCCACTTGCTTGGGGCCGCTGTTGTCAGGCTCTTCAGGAATGGACGGATCTGAGTTGGTAATTACATAGCCTGGGAGACTGGCGTAGGCGTTGACCACAGGAGAACCTGTGGTCCGA
Source organism: Xenentodon cancila (assembly GCA_014839995.1). NCBI lineage: Eukaryota > Metazoa > Chordata > Actinopteri > Beloniformes > Belonidae > Xenentodon > Xenentodon cancila. Next base: position 15,691,563 of record CM026200.1, read on the forward strand.
TGGGCTCGGCTTGAAGCAAGTGTTGTGGAGCGTGTGGAGAGCCCACCGCCAGCCAGGTGGGAGTGACTGCTGGTGCTGTTGTTGTTTAAACCTACGACCACAGAGCCGTAACGGTAGCGGGCGCAGACGACTGGTCCCTCCCACTCGAATGACAGGTTCCAGCGGGTCCATGTTTTCTTTATTTCCGTCTGGACCTTTTTAAGAAAAGATCAAGAATTGTTAAATGTACATATAGCACATAAACAATATTTCAATATTCAGTTATGCAATGATGAATACATTAGAACGTTGCTAAGGTAGTGGTAGGTTTTTTTTTCATTGTTGTTTTTGCAAGCATTGCAGTTATGCATCAGTTGGCAATGAAAAGATGGGCACCAATTTGTGCTCTTTTTAATAGACCAATGAACTTAGAGGATGAATTTAGGAAGAGCTTTGTTGAGAATCTGTGTAAGCATAATATGTTAAAGGCCCCTTTCATTTACCCCGAGATTTGAGCAAAACCAAATATCGAAAGAAATCCTGTTATGGAAATGGTACTTATTTGATAAAACTCCCAAAGGGTGTTTAAAGGAGAAAAAGCATCACCTACTCACCTCTCCATTGCAGTAGCAGTAAATAATTGACACAAAAAAACCCTGAAAAAAAGAGACTGAATTACAACTTAAATCTCAATGGGATGCATTTTATGACCACAGTCATCTAATATTTATATCTGAGTACAATACAGAGACAACACAACCAATCAGGTTTTATCTGAGGCCAATAAGGCCTCAGCAAACCAACTAGGATCACTTTGTTTCTCGTGGTTCATATCGGATTAAAAAAAAAGAGATGTAATCTGTAATCTTCCAGGTTTTTGCTCTTCTCACACCTTTTGTGTTACTGCTTCCCATCACAGTAGGAGAAACGTAGGCTTAGATAAAGTCTCCCAAAAATCAATGTAAATCAGAGTAAGATCCTCTGAAATATAGACATACAAATGTGTGTGTGTTGGTGTGTCTATGTTTTACTTAACTTGAACTTCAACTGCCTGAAAAGTTCATTCTGATAGCAAATAAGTATACTGCATTACTCATAAATAATACAGGAACACTAACAGCTCTCCACTCCTACTAAATTCTCAATTTTCTTTATTTTTTATTTTTTAAATAAATCACTGAACTTGGAGTTCTAGTTTTATCGAAGAAGAAAAAAATTACTGAAACATGAAAGGTAAGATTGCATAAGCGAGTGCTTTAAGGCTCCTAAACTCCAGAGCTGATTCATTTTTAAACTACTGTGGCATTTTGTTTGTGCTATTTTGACAGAAAATGGACCTTATGTAAGAAAAGATTTCCATTGTCTCTACTCTAAAGCTTACTTATTTTTTTATGTAAAGCTTGTAGTGGTCAAAATTGCATGAAATTGAATTGATCAAGCTTTCTTAATGTTAAAATAAACTTCACTGGTAATTATTTGATGAAGCCATCTGTTAGTAAAGAGTTTTGTGTTGTGTGTGTGTGTGTGTGTGTGTGTGTGTGTGTGTGTGTGTGTGTGTGTGTGTGTGTGTGTGTGTGTGTGTGTGTGTGTGTGTGTGTGTGTGGGAGGGGGGGGGTGATCAGTTGATAAAATGAAAATGGTAAATTTACTTGGTTCTGTTAAGCAATATTAGAAGATGTGGATTTTAAAAAATAGCCTCAAATGCTTTTAATCAAAGTCAAAGTACATGTGAACTATTACAGTAGCATGTGTTGCCCTTTAAACATATCTTTATTCTTTAAAAAAAAACTTTCAAGGTTCATCCTGAAACTTTTCCAGCACTTCTTTTACACAGCTGTGTTCAATTACATATTTTATAAGAATACACATGTTCAAATGGCTTTTCGAAAAGAAAAAAAAAAATGGTGCTGAATGATCTAAAGAATGATTGGAAATTCAAGAATACATATAATCTATGTTTTCAGATAGGTCCGTTTTTCTCTAATTAGACCTCACATGCTGCCACCTAAATATTCTGTTAAAATGAGAAATCATGTTTACACCTTATGGTAAGGTTTGATGTGAAACCAAAGGAAGGGGATCAAATTTCTCAATAAATAAAAAAATTGAATAAAATTCTGTGTCAGTGATTAATTAAGTACTGTAATTAATTAAGTACTGTATTTTGTACAATGTATTTTTGTCCAGAAGACAAAATTTAGTGAAGCTTTTTATATTGATCATCATACACTATCCAGCCAGTTTGTCAGGTGCATAATAAAGTGGTGAGTGTATGTATATACTTAATAAAGTGGTGAGTGTAAAAAATAATTTCCTGGAGGCATCCTAACCAGATGCCTGATCCGCCTGACTCCTCTTAGTGTGCAGAAACAGTGGCTCTACCCTAATTGACTGAACTTTACCCCCTATCTTTAAAAGAGGCTCCAGACGTCCTCCAGGGCAAACTCCTTTCAGCTGACTGTGTTCTATGTGTGACTATGTTATTTGCAGGACCAGCAACAGTTGCTGTAAATTAAACGTTATGCTGTCAATGTTCACTGCCTATTTAATAAATAAGCATACCATTACTGACAAGCAAATAAGAATAGCCCCATTATTTCACACACAAGTGTCTTCTAATAATTTAGATGGAAAATTTGCAATCTAAATATAATCAATCTATTATGTTTTACTTGTCATGACACTACAAAGTGACATTGAGAAGAAAACAAAAAAACTACACATCCTCTCGAGGAGGCTGCTTTTGGATTTAGTCCTCATCTTGGACACGTTTTGTATTTGTGTTTCCAGTCGCAGTTATTGAAACATCTCGGATTGTGTCTTTGGGAGGCAGCACGCTTTCAGATCAAAACAAATAGTTACAGCATTAAACATTTAAAGCACTTTATAGATAAGTTAAGTTCTTTTCTAACCTTGAAAATGCAGAATTAAAATGTAAGCATTTTCAAGGATTTCAAGAAACCTAATGATCCTCAGTTTAAGGAATGATTATGTATAGAACATTCACCAATAAGGAACCTCCCTTTGCATAGGCATTTAACAAAAAATTGTACACTATATGATTATGGATATATATATATAATGTGGTAACAGTTTTACAGTTGTGTATATAATTAATTATTTAAAAAACTGTTCTTGCTGAAAGAGCAAATAGTCAGAATGAGTCACACATGCTCTTTGTGAAAACAAAATGGCTTATTATTTTTTGTTATTTTCAGGCCTGTGCTAAATAATGACTCACTTTTTTAAGGACTGGAAAAAACAAGGCTATTTTGTCAGTTTTACTTATGTCTGTCTTTGTTTAAGCTCCTCTCTCATTTTGCTTGTTCTAATGGATTGTGTCAGCATGTGAAGACGACCATACACCTTTCATGTTTGTCCTGTTCATTGGCTCCAAAAGGGGACCAACTGTGCTCATTTTCAGCTCTATATCTTCCACATTAACTCAGGCTTCTATTAAGTGGTTCACACGTAATGCTGGCCCTTTATTCAGCCCCACAATTGTCCAAAACAAGTCCTTTAAGCAGTTGTATCTTTCAGCAACTCTGCCTCTTGAATCTGTTGAAGTTCAGGTAACAAATTGAATTTTGATGTGCCTTGATAATGAGCGCTTTTTATTATTATTAAATGTTAGATAACTGAAAAGTAGACAAAGTACCTGAAATGAATTGAAGAACAGCTCACAGTACATGCGTATCTCCCAGCTTGGTCCCTGAAATGTATGAGGCATCCCAACAAAGACGATGTAGTGGATGCCGAACACCAACACTAGCACAAGTGTGGACTTTGCTAGTTTTCTGTGAACACAAATACATACAAACATTATGTAAATGTAAGGAAATAATGTGACTTTTGCATTATCATACAACCCCCAAAAGAGAAAAGTATCAAAATTCAAAGAAAACCAATTTTAAAAAGCAGGAATTGTTTTTCCCGGCCAGGTCAATATTGGTTCAGAATTTTCCCAATCATAGTTGAAACAGCTGTTCCGTAAGCTCTCCTGCAGTCCACTTCTTCTTTTGTTTACACCACACCGACATCCTACAGTGCTATTGACACCCGCTGGGAAGGTTGAAAGTTTTAATTAGTCAGTCAACTACACTGCAGGCACACACACTCAACAAAGCCAAATTACTAGTGTGAACAGAACAGCGGTTGAAACAAACTGCTATATATTTATATATATATATATATATATATATATATATATATATATATATATATACATACTAACTAATACATAGTTAACCTAACATGCATGTTTTTGGAGGAATGTGGAGGGAAGCCGGAGTACCCCTTTTTCTTGTTAGGTAGGTCAGTTTGTTTGAATAGATTTTGTTGCTTTGCTAGTTTGAAATTACTCTGTTAAGTTACCGTTGTGATTTGAGTTTGATTTCGTTCATTTAAACCTCTTTTTAGGGCCCTATTCATTTGTACATTTTTGGGTAAATAAAACCCTTTCCTTTCTTAAACCAACTGTGTCCTCATGCTTGACCAGCTAGCTTCGATCAGTCCAGTAAGTAAGATTTAGCTAGCAAGCTAAATAAAAAAGCTGAGTTGTTTACATCATACTCATTGGCACTTAACGATATTAATGACATAAGGTACAGCACTTAGCTTTTGATTTTCATCAAAGGAATTAATGAAAATTTTGCGATAACTGAGCAGTTTTTGCCCATGGAATCCCTAAGGGGATAAACACGGGGAGAGGACTTGTATTAGGTCATTGAGAGGCTCAAGCTACTTTGGAGTACACTTGCCAGCATCATCACGGATGGATCACCAAACGTGACTTAAAAAAATGTCTTGCTGCTCAAAAGAATCTAGGAGAGGGTAAAAAAGAAGAACCCTGACCAGGATGTAATTTTCTTCCACTGCATAATCCACCAGGAAGCACTGTAAATCTGTATTGCAGATGTAGTGAAGCAAGTTGATAAACATGTTTCCTTTACACGAGTGAGGGGACTTCAGCATTGGCGGTTTATCAAGTTTCTTAAAGAAATTGATGCAGATCACCAGGACTTGCTTTATCACTCTCATGTCATGTTCAGTTTGGAGAAAGTATGTCAATGAGTGTGGGAGCTTAAAAAAAGAAAGCTGATGGTTTTCCTGAGCTGAGTAACATAGATTGGTTTTGTGATTGTTGGGTTCGAAGTGCATTGTGAAGCTGGGTTTTGGAAAGATCCTTCTAACTTCCATAGACACTTTCACCTTATATGAAAACGACAGTATTTGTGTAGCAGCTCTTCTTTTCCTTTCCATGTGATGATATTTATTTGCTTATTTATTTAAAATAAGAGGCCACACACTATAGGTGGCACACGTTTGACTTACTGATGTCTATGGGTTTGACCATTTAAAATGTTACTGTGTCAGATATTGCCCTGTCTGATCATTCCTGTGGTTTCTCTGTGACACCTGCCCTGTCCGGGGTTTCCGTCAATGACCTTACCAATAGCTTAAATGCTAAAATGTTAAATGTTATGAACACTATTGCTTCCTTTTAAGGTGAAGGTTATCTCTGGAAGGATTAAGTCACCATTGAGAAACTCCACACTGATGAAAAATGGAAAAAGAATGTCGGAAAGCTGAGCGCAGATTGAGAAAAAACAAACCTCCTGGTTCATTATGATATTTATAGAGAAGAGAAACTTAACTCTTATAATTTACAACTGAGAAATGCAAGAAAGTCCTACTGTTCTGACATCATCACCAAAAACAGTCATAACGCTCGGACCTTACTTGCCACAGTGGACAGACTAACAAACCTTCCTGTGTCAGTGACAACTGGACTTCATTCCACCATGGCCTGCAGTGACTTTGACAAATTCTTTACAGACAAAATCCAAAATATAAGACAAGCAATTGGTACATCAGAAGCAGGTTTAGGATGTGTACTATGTTCACAAAAAAACGATTTAATCAACATGACACAGTTTCACCCCATTAACAGCAAAGACCTGCAGGACATCCTATATCAACTGAACTCCTCCTCTTGCTGTTTGACGTCCAGCCAAGAGTTTTTTATAAAAAAAAAACGTCTCAAAGATTTTGGAGGCAGACCTGTTACAGATTATTAACTTGTCTTATATATATTTGAAAAGCGTTTTTTTCAACAGCTTAATTACTTTTTGACACAAAATAACTGTTACAATGCCCTCCAGTCAGGTTTTAGACAGCACCACAGCACTGAGACTGCTCTGACCAAAGTGTTTAATGACATATGCCTGAATACAGACAGATGAAAAATGTCAGTCTTAGTTTTGCTCGATCTCAGTGTTGCATTTGATACAGTTGACCACAGTATATTAATTAAACGACTGAAGAACTGGGCGCGTCTTTCCAGAACTTTACTAAAATGGTTCAAAACATACCATTCCTACAGAACAGGAAGTACTTTGTGTCAAAAAGCACTTTACATCCACATACAAGCATTACATGTGGAGTTCCCCAAGGTTCCATCCTGGGACTTCTTCTGTTGAACATCCACATGCTCCTATTGTCGCACATTATCAAGTACTACAAAATAAACTACCACAGCTATGCAGATGACACGCAGATATATATTATAATGTCACCAGACTAGACTGAGGCCCTGTACAGGTTCTTTGTAAATGCATTGGGGAGATTAATGACTAGATGCACCACAACCTTCTCCAGCTAAACAAAAACAATACTGAGGTAATTGTCTTTGGAGCCAAAAAGAAACGATCACAGGTCAGAAATCTGGGTGTAGTGATGGCCTCAGACCTAAATTTGGAAAAACACATTAAGTCAACAACAAATTCAGCCTAGTATCACCTCAAGAATATATCAAGTTTAAAAGATCTGATGTCTCAGCAGGACCTAAAAAAAACTAGTCATTCATGCATTCATATTTAGTAAGCTTGATAATTGTAACAGCATCTTTACACGTCTACCTAAAGAAATCAGTTAGACAACAGCAGCTCATTCAGACTCTGCTGCTCGAGTCCTCACTAAGACCAAAAAAGTGGACCACATCAGTCCAGCTTTGAGGTCTTTACACTGGCTGCCTGTTCATCAGAGGATAGACTTTAACGTTCTGATGCTGGTCTATAAAGCTCTGAATGGTTTATGACCAAAATACATCAGTGACCTCCTGACCCAGTATGAACCTTCCAGACCCCTCAGGTCATCTGGATCTGGTTTTTTATCAGTTCCCAGAGTCAGAACCAGACATAGAAAACCGCGTTCAGCTTCTACGCTCCACATGTCTGGAACCAAGTCCCAGAAAGCCTCAGATCAGCTAAAACACTCAGTATTTTTAAATCCAGATTGAAGACGCACCTGTTCCCAGCTACATTTGAATGTATTACCAAATATAACTTTCAAGCTTGAGTTTTAAAACTTGATCATAGTTTAACTACCGATTTTATCTATTGTCCCATTGTTTTTTGCTTTTTGTTTAAATTTTAAATCATGTTTTTTATTTCTACTATTTGATGTTGCAATGTCACTGTAAAGCACTTTGAATCATATTGTTGTTGAATTGTGCTATACAAATAAACCTTCCTTCCTAAAAAGAGACATTGCACATTGATCAACATTCTAATGGGCTATGTACAGTGAATGTACCAAAACATAAAGTCATAAAGGCTAGGTTTTATCTACACACAGTAGCATACATACATGTCAGAAATTACTAACATTAACAATTAATTGCAATTAATTGCAAAGCAGTACACCAGTGACACACAATGTGACACAAGCGAGCATGGACAAGGACACGTAACACATGGAGGGCACAAAGTAAAACAGAAAGCATAAACACATCAGGTAAAATAATTTAAAAAAGGGCAAAAATGGACACTACAACACACTCAGACACTGAAATTAATAAAATGAGTTGTGGAAAAAGTACCTCTTCTGACTGGAATCATACTGTCTCCTCTAGCAGTGGTTCTTCTAGATTTTGTTTGTTTTATTTAGTTTTTCTAACTTACTGAGTGAAAGGGGTGAGGGTAGGAAGATTAGGATTAGTTTCTTGTCAGTGTCATGATATGCATTTGATTTTTTTTTTTTTATTTAGTGTTTTTAAATTCTACGGTATAGTCTTTCAACAGATTATAAAGTGGTTCCAGCTGTCTGGTACTGCTTGTGAGGCTGTAGTTTATCCAGAGTAATTGGTTGCAGACTTTTTAGCTGACTTGACAAATGACCAGTTATGAAATACACAGGTTTTAAGCACTTTCTTGAGGTGTGTTTGCTTCTCCTCCTTTTCACCAGTCACAGCGGGAATAGTGTCAACCTGACTCCGATGACAGACGGCTTGTGTTCCTGTGAGGGGTATGATGCGAAAAGAAAATATTCGTCTGTTTGTGAAGGTTTCTGGTGTGCCTCACTGTTGAGATTATCATCCTCTTTAATGTGCATGGCAGAGTTCAGTAAGAGGCAGCTTATTATTTTTATACAGAGAAGATGCATGACTTGAAAGAAATAGGAAAGAAGCCATCTGCGCTGAACAGGAAGAAAAACAACATTAAATAAAATATATACCCTCAGGTTTCACTGCTCCAACACTAATATGAAGTCTTGACTCTCTTGTCCTCCCCACATGGGTTTGCAGATATTCACAGTTAATTCACTTGATAAAAAAACAATTCACATCTTGACCAGTTAAAGTACTAATGACTCATTAGAGGGACAGGTTGGTCAGAGATTTTCATGTGACTCGAATAACTCACAAAAATGACAACAACCACTCTTCAATCATATGACTGAGGTAGACCAATCAATTATTTTTGCTTTCCTAATGCCCGTCTCTGCTTGCAGTTCAGATCACCTAATATCATCTTCTCTAAAGCAAAGTTGTTAGCTTATCTAAATAAAACATCCTCGCATTCAAAATTGTACTCCCTTGGATGATACATTGTAATTATTATGTTTTTATCTGCGACACTGACGTCAGCACTAGTTTGGAAGAAAACTACAGATAATTGCAGATGTGAAAATGCATCTGCGTGTGCATGTGTTGTGTGAGTTCATTTTCATCATCAGGGCCATAGAAATTACTTTTTGTCTACGTAAAGCAGGGTTTGTGATATGAAATGATCTTAATATATTGAATTGCTTTTGACATAATGTTGTGACTAAATGGTTTGCAACAGCCAGTAAAGAAAATGGATGGTGCATTGAATTTTTGTCTAGTTTACTATAGCAACTACTATACTATCATATAAATACAAGATATATAGTGTATAGTTGTATCAAGATATATGACAGAAGTTCTCAAACATTGTATGCTGTTTACTACCTGACGATATATTGGGCTCTCCAGGTACAACCTGTGAGACATTAAATTTCTGCAGCGCAGGACTGACTTCTTAGTTACTGACAGTTTATCCTTAAATTAACCATATTCCTCTTTTAGCTGCTGGGTAAAGTATTTTTTAACTTGTCTGCCACAGTCTCACTATAGCAAGGGGTATTAATACAACAGGCTATTGAGCGATTCCCCGCATTTTATAAACAATGGACTTGATATATCTAAAAGTCCAACTGTGACTGGTTTTGAAAAAAGGCTTCAGTGTATCATCATAAGAAAGTTGTCAAAAAGAATCCCATTTCAGAGGTTTTGATTCACTTAAGGGGTTATTAGGAAATGTTCCTCAAACTATTGTCGCCAACATTGTTCCTGATCCCATAATCAAGGTTTATGTCTTTGACAGACAGGAAACCTTCCAAAGCAGGGAACGTTGAAACATCACCTGCTTTGACTTTAATTTCAAACACCTCCAACCTTTTTTTTTAGCATTATACTGATTTATCCCACACATCGCTAGGGTTGGGAAAATGGAAAAAAAAAAAACAAAGGAACTTACAAATGTGCCACACCACATTTTCAAAATGTATTTGACACAAGGAAGACTTTGTCGTACCCCTGCCCCTCACCTGTAATGAGTCGGGATGGGCTCTGCCAGACTCCCGTGACCGTGCAAAAGAATGAGCGGGTATGGAAAATGGATGGATGGATGGAAGTCTTTGTCGTGTAAGAGCAACTTATCAACCCCCTTAATAACCACCTGACTTCACAATGATGCAGCAGTTGGACATGCTCGCTGCCCAGTTCAGCAGAAAGCAAGTGAAACAGATCAGTATGTCTTGGTTAGACCCTAATAAACTTCACTGATTTTACCACTGATTCAAGAAGACTTAAACGCATTTGGCCTTTTCTCTGGATTCTGCTGTGTGTCCATCAAATCTCAGGTGCTACCTCATAAATCCTGACTGCCTCTCTGCTGTGGTAACGGTTCCATATCCCTGGCATCATTCATGCACACTCTGAGACACTTTCTCCAATAAAGCCCATTCTCTTGGATTAAAGTGCTCAAAAGCTGGTATAACAAAGGAAAATCCCTCTCAGATGCAGGATCGCATTCATACTGTATGTGATGTACACAAGCTAAGTGGGCAAATCTGCGACATCAGTTCTCTTATGCAGCAGCAAGGAATAATAAAGTCTATGTCTATGCATTTTAATCCGTGTGCTCTTAATGTCATCTGATTCTCTCCAACTCTGTGTTGCTTGAAAGTGACACCAAGTTTAATAGTTTGGCAGCTTTCTCCAAGATGTGTGTTATTTCTTTGGCTCATGATAGATGCAGCTGCCTTCTGTGCGGCTCCCAGACTTTGACTATGCAGAGGCTGGCACGGCAGGACGCCCTCTGTGCTTTGACTCCGGTGTAACACAGGGCTGAATTGTGACTTAAAATGCTTCAAGTAATCCAGCTCCTGCTGAATCCAACTGAGGCAGTCAGAGTCGTATGTTCTCAATGTTTTGTGTCATTTAATGCTATGCTGTGGCCAGTTCACTGTGCTCAGTTCATTGTTATGCTCCACTACATTTTCAACAAAGCTACTCAAAATAGTCTCCTCCTGAACTGCAGTTTTCTTGATAATAGTTTTTCAGTTTTCAGATTTTCAGTAATCTTGAGCCTTTCTTTACAGCTTTCTTGATACGTACAGAATTCAGAAGTAAGCCAAGCTTCATTATGGCCAACTATGGTCAAACTACACTTGCCAAAACCTTCAGTGGAGCCCAAGTCAGGCGTATGAAGCAAATTTTCAAATGCATGTACTGCGTGTCACTGCAATCAAGACGCAATGAACAGAGTAGTCGCTTGGTCAGAGGTAACGTGAGAACTGGGTAAAAGGGGATTGCATGGGCTATAATTAAGTTGTCCACAAGAAATGGAAGGATGAATATTAAATTTTATGTGGAGAGTTATGAATATAATGTGGACACATATTTGACTACTCCCCTTTGAGAAACAAATTCAAGTTTCACCAACACAAATGATTTCCTAAGCATTCAATCATCTTTTAAATATAAAGCAGGGGTTGAAGTCTGGCAAATAAGATTCATGGATATCTTCTATGTATAAGTGAGACGGTGTAGATATTTCTGAAAAGGTAATTACCATGCAAATTTAAATGTGGCATTTAGTACATGGTGTTTTATAAAAGTGCCTGTACTGTAAAAAAAAAAAGTCTTTGAAAAGATGTTTAATCTTCTTAGAAAATCTGCCTCGACATATTGATGTAATAGGTTGCATACTTCAATCTCCAGTTGTTCCACATGAGTTAACAAAAGCCGTCCACGCAGACTTCTAACTAACTCTGCATGTCGTACGCGATACACATCTAAAGAAATGTGGCCATGCTGAGGATTAAACTGCACAAGCATGAAGTGTAAAAACGTGCACAATGCAAACATATAAAGAGCTGAAGTATAAAGCAGAGGATGTTCTTACACTAATTTGTAATAATCCCATAAACAAATCAGAAACACTTAACTGACCTTCACAAGCATGAACTAAAACAGTTGAAACTTTTTTGGAAAGAACTTAATTTATTTGTTTATTCATTTATTGCCAAATCGTCCAAACATTGATCACCGTCTTTGACAGGTCCTCTTAAGTGAACTATTTTGACAAATCAGAGTTGTGGCAAAACACCCATTATTTCACAAATTCTTAAAATCATAAATTAATTTCCAGATTTGAACTATTGTTTATGGGTCAAATTCAAGGACGTTTTAAACACTTTCAAGTTCCACTTTCCAACTTTTCCACCATTTAGCTCAAACTGTAGTAAAATACTTGTTCATATAAATATTTGAACACAAAATTATTATTTCCATCTTCATCACATTAAAAAGTTGGCAATATGTTGAACCAAAATTGTGGTTTGTAATAGCAAAAGAATAGAAAATTAAAGGGAACCACAGATCATTTATGTTTTTTGGAATGTGCCATTTCTTTATAACTAGACTTTAATTATACAAATTAGGCCACTCGGCTACACGACTAATTCATTCAAATTGAGAAATCCAGTTTGTTTGAATTTGTAACATATAACTTACAGTAAAAACCTGCCGTGGACATACAGGTATTGGCTCGTTTTGTAGATGAGGCATGGTCGGTACCAACCTGTACTGTTTCCTGGTGTCGTATCTGCCTGCGTTAGTCTCCCGAATCTTAGTGGCCAGCACTCGCACAATATTCACAAACAAAATAAAGTTGAGCTGAAAGAGAAGAAAAAAAGTTGCAGAATTCTTCATGTTTCTTGTTTTTTATTTTTTATTTTCACATCATTTTAAGAATGTCAAGAATTTCAATAGTCTATGACTAATCAACTATCTACTAATACTTATTAGTTGCAGCCTACTGGCAACAGAAACCTCTTTAGGAAGACTGAAAAGAGGAGGAGCTATATTGCAATGACATGCACGGGTGTCACATGTACTTCTAGCAGACTGCGACCAGAATTTTTCTTTTTTGTTTTTCCTCTTCAAATAACATTTGGAAAAAAATGCACCAGTAGTGGTCTGATATTTATTCTTGGTGGCACACTGGGTGCTGATAGGGCACTGACCATGCATGAACTAGACTGACTTTGACAGAAAGTAATTTTCATCCATTTTCTCCTAGAAAAGCAGAGGCCACTGGTAAACACCAAGAGCAAATGTCATTCTGGACCATAAAATATTACAAAAAAAAAAAGCTGAATATGACAGCACTGGTTGGAGTGCAGGATGTAAAAACCCGGTCTGTACTTCATATCTGAAGCCAGAAAACAGAAGCCTCAAACCTAACAACCACTTTATCTCACTTATACTTCAGTCAACCCCACAGAGAAATTATGTTGGATGAGAGAAATTATTCCTGAAAGAGGCTGAACATTTTGCCAGGTTTGATCCAGTTTTGAAAGAACATGTTAGTCACACCATTGCTGGCAAAAATCATAGTATAAGTAGGTATGTGTGTATATATATATATATATATATATATATATATATATATATATATATATATATATATATATATATATATATATATATATATATATATATATATATATATATATATATATATATATATATATATATATATGTAAAACAAAGTATTTTCAGTCATTTTAACTGTATCAGAGGAATCAGCCACAATGAACAAATGTCACTAAACAAAGTACACGCTCTTGGTTTTTTAATTGCCCATGACTACTGGCTTTGGCTTGACATCAGTATTTTTGAACTAACTGGAAGAGCTGGCTGTGTCAGCTTTCAAGACTGCAGAGGTCAGTCTTATTATAATGGTACAAAAACATGACGAGGAAAAATCAAGGAGTAAAATTGGTTGAAAAATTGAAGGAATAAATAAATGTGCCCTTCATATACATTTGCTACCTGCACTCTAAAGGTTGCATACATGGCAAAGCAGCTGGTATTTGTTTATCTGTTATCGTCTTTGGCAAAGTTCAGAAGCTGTGCATCAGTTTCGCTGCTGTTCCTCAGCGGCTGGCCCTCCTGAAGTAACACGTCAATCTCACACTTGAGTTGTGGAGTGAGACAGGATGTGACAGCTGAATCAAAAGCAACTGAAAAAGTAAAAGAGGCCTTGAACGAGGTCAGAGATAACACAGATGATACCACTGTAACAACTGAAGTCCAGTCCTTTGCATAAGAAACAGGATCATCCAGATTTCAGTGGTGGTCAGGAGGAGAAAACTTCCGCCACAGGATCAAGATACGCAGGCAGCAATGCTCTTACTCATACTATTTGATTAAAAAAAAACCAAAAAAAAACCCATTGAGCTAATGTGCAAGCCTTTAGTCTGTGGGAGTTAACCGGAGCACCAGGAGAAAATCCAAATAGTTACTGGCAAGAACATATTAAAAAATGTTCCAACATAGATTTCATTACATTAGCCCAATCACATAAACGGTAGCTCCAATTAGCATCTACAGGGGATTTTTCCACTTGCTGCTTGATGGAAACATAATTACCCATAAGTGCATGGAAGACTCAAGTCCAAAGTGGATTTTGAACTGTGGTCATTGACTCAGAGCGTTTTTTAAGACTGGCCCTCACAGCAAGACATCGCGAGAGCAAGACTCTTTCTTCATCGATTCTTTCCTAATTTACCTTTTCCAGCAGGTCCCATTGCTAAAAAGATTTCACAGCCCCAGGGTGGATTTATGCAATTTAGATATTCCCTGATTTCCATTATGTGCATTCACAGCAAACATTGGCACTTAATACCATGAAGCTTATTTAAATCTGAATAGCAGTAATGCATACATAAATGACACAATCATCCTGCCAACACTGAATTCTTATTATAAGAATGTAATATAATTGTATTTATCCTGGATTAAGTTGAATATTTAAATTACAGTTACAGTGCACGTACATTTGAGAGAAGCAATTTTCAATTTAAGCTTGGATTCAATCATTTTCTATAACACCTTTTGTTTTTCAGCATGTCTAGTTTGAAACTAGAGGCATTTTTAACACCATGTCTCCAAAATGTTTCCGAGTCATTGAGAGGGAAAACTAGACCCTCTTTCTCGATCCTTAGATTTTATATATCACAACATTTAAAAACATGATCACGTGGTCCTTGCCAGACCTTGGAATTTGATCAAATATAAACCCAAATCATGTGTTACACTGAGTCATTGTTTATTCATTATTAATGGAGCCAAAATGCAAAAGAATTGAACGAAAACTATGAATGCATCGTGATTAACTTGTAAAAGCGCCTTTATCAGCAATGAGGTGATTGTTTTCTGTATGATGTATTCGGTGTCTCATATAATTATGGAGGAAGGTTGGTCTGAGCTATCTTTTTATCAGTGATGTTCTTCACTCCGGTTTGCAGGAATTCATTTATGTCAAGCTGAGGTCTCTGGAATGGTCCTCTGGAATGAAGATTTGGGTCCTTGTTTCCCCCGGACTTCACATTCATGTGGCATCTGCCTGAGGGCAGGAGTGTGAAAGGCTGTGAGGTGTCCCTGATCATGATGTCTGTTTTTCTGATGAGTTTGGCACGATAAATGTCCTGGAATGAAGCCCTTCCTGTGATTCGCTGTGCTGCTTTAATCACACATTGCAGGGTGTTCCTTTCTTGAGCAGTGCAGCTGCCCCACTGTAATAGGAGGGGGTGAGGACACTTCCTGCTGTAGAAGTTATTAACAATTGTTGGTGACATATCAAATGTCTTCAGTCTCTACAGGAAGTGGAGGGTTTCAACATTAAGACACTTTTAAAATGTCTTAATGTGTTTTGTGTGTGCTATGTTTCCACCCCAAATCCTTACTGATGAAACTGTCAGCAAATTTAGTTCATTACTTGGGTAAGACGGGTCATTTCAGTTTTATAACTTTCCTTAAACTTTTCCTGATTTCACACAAAGATTTGAACAGAGACGTAACTGATTCTTAGATGCAATCTTATAATAAACGACATATTATATTAGGATTATCATTTGTCTGTTTTGTTAGAAATATGCAGCTCCAGATTCATGTGTCACTAGTCATCTAATGAGACGTTTACCTACCTATCCAGTCAACATAACAGAGTTGACTAGATAACATAACATAACATAATAATACTCTGAACCAGCCAGCGTCTGTGCTTGTAAAGATGAACACATTTGACTATAAATGAATCAACTTTGATTAGCAGCACTTGGCAAGGGGTCCAGTTCCAGCTTTTATTACTTGTTTTCATACGTCTCAAATGTGTATATATCTCTTGACGCCACTTTACTTTTGTGCACTGGTAAAGCCTCATACTCCAGCAAGAGCTCTGAGGTCTACTAATCAGCAGCTTCAAGATGTTCCCAGAGCAAAACTAAAAAGTCAAGGCGATAAAGCATTCTCAGTGGCAGCCCCAGGACTCTGGAACAGTTTACCTATTAATAATGGAAATGCTAGCACCCGTGGTCATTTTAAAGTTCTGCTGAAAGCATTTTTATTCTCTTTGGCTTTTAGGCTCAGTTGGGTAAATTGTCACAGACAGTGTTTGTCAAACAAACACTGTTTTACTTTTTTATGCTTGTGATTTTAGTATTTCTGCATCAGATTTATTGTTCTCAGTTTAATATTTTTTGTTGATATTGTTTGTTTTATCTGTTCAATTGTACAGCACTTTGGTCAACTTAACTTTTTTAAATGTACTGTATACATACATTTTTCCCCAGCAGGATGTTGCTTTGACACTTGCCAATTTATACTATTTGTACAGATGAAACTCAGATATTAGGGAAACGCAAGCCCATGTTTATACATTATATACATAAACTAATGGTTGAGATACAAAGAGGTGTTCGAGGAGAAACCCTTCAACAAATAGGAGAGGAATTATTATCGCGGATGCACATCCAAAAAAACCTCTCAATTTGACTTCAGTCAAACGCAAGTACTCAAGTATTCACAGCCAAACAGCGAACTCCGTATGTTCACATTCTTACCCCAATTGCTGTCAAGATGGGCACCTGGTAGATCCACTTTATGTTACCGGCACTTAACTCCCAGCACCTGCAGGGCACACATAGATAAAAACAGAATAAAATCTGATTCAAAATTATATCTATGTTAAACCCTTTGTATTCCATGTGAATATTTCATTTTATTGTCCAAACTGTGCATTTTATGACATAATTCACCATTTATTTTCAGTGTTGCAGATACAACACAAAAACCTTTTCTTCTCTTTATAACACTAGGAGAGATTATTCATCACATGCTGCTCCTCTACCCATCTCTTTTGATGATTGTTCCTCAAACAGATCAGTTTAAACTTCATTTTTAATAGCGCACGTCTCCAAAGCTTCCAGCTGTTGCTGTGCATACTTAATTCACAGTTGTGCCACATATTCAATTACATACAGTATACTTAAACAAGCTTTAATGACAACTGAGATGTCACTACAGAGCTGATTATATTGTCTCTTTTTGCTTTATGCATGTCTTATCATGCTCATTTTAGGACATTTTCCATTCAACTGGTTGATCAATTTCAAAGATTTAAAAATCTTTTTAAAGGCTGGTGTCTTTTTAAGTGACAGAGGAGATTTAAATACTAGTGTTACTCTTACCTTGCATCTGCCAGTGACGCTCTCACAATCGCCCAGACAGCCACAAAAACAGCTGGAACACCTGAAATTTTACACAATGAAAAACTGTGTGTATGTGATGTCATAGATGTTGGTTATTTAGTTTGAAATACAAGCATTGCTATACTATTTGCATTACATTTCCTACTTATTGCATGTGATGTGAACAGAAAAACAGACAACAGCATTTGCTTTGTTTGATAAAATCTGCAATTTTAACATTTACATCACCAAAATTAATCAAATATTTTTATTGGTACTTGATGTCATTAAGGAGTTGATTCTGTTTCATTACAGCATTTTGGAAAACACTGCAAAACACTGAAAATTTGATTACAAAGTTGCTTTTATTTAAGTTGTATTTATTTCATGGTCATAAGGTGTTCATGTTGGGTTTATTTGAGTCTCTTTTAGTTGGCCTGTTATGTTAAATTTGACATTTTTATACTGTGTGCTTTTGTTAATCTCCTGTTTTGTGTTAATTAGTTTAATTTGGTTAATGTTTTCCTTTGTGTGCATCTGGTTTGTAGTGCCTTCCCTAAAAGGCAAAATACTCTTTTCACAAGTAAGCTCAATGCTTAATTGAAAAACAAAATGCAGTTTTGTAATACTCACTACCATGGGCAGCCCCCAAAAACAAATCTGTCTCATTGAACCACATCTTAAAAAGTGCAACTCATCAGAAATACACATATTTACAGTCTGATTAGACAGTTTTGGTCCCCCATAGCTACATTTTCCATCCATAACAAGTATATAGGGGAGGATTACATCTGGTAAGACTATATAAAGCTGCAAATGTATGTATAATTAGAAGCTTTCAGCTCTTCATGGTAGATCATCAGCTTGAAGAACTTCAATTGAATTCCTTAGTGTCAAAATGGTGAGATTCACAATTTTAATTAGCTCTCTTACGTGGATGTTTGATAAAGCCCAGTTTATATGTTTGGTCCAAATTGGAAATGGGCTTCGTGTCACCTGCTTTATCTTCTGATTTGTGGTCCTTTTCTTGTCCACGGGGCTGTTTCATAGCTCTGAGAATCTACTGTACACATAAAGCAGCACAAAATTTAAACTGAGAATGATTTATTTGTTTAGTATCTAAGAACAAAAGTTGGGGGTAACTGTGTTGTTTGTCAAGAAATGTAATCCAGCCTAAGTGTAACGTGGCACGTAGCAGCAAGTCAAAGGTTCTGGATGTTTTTAGTATGAATTGTGGCATGAAACACGACTTTAACCCATTGTACCCATCTGTCTATGAAGTATCATACATAGGATGCAAAAATGCACAGTCAGAGAAAACAAGACATTAAATTACATCACAAGGCATAATTAATGTAGGTGTTTTATGATCCTGTTCCAGCCTCATCTGTTTTATGCTCTACACACCTCGCTACCATAAATGTGGGGAGGTTTTATAACATGCAAAACCTTGAATTTATAACTTGTTGTCAGTGACATAAAACGTTTGGAAAGAGCGTTGTTTACCAATCTGTTACATCCTGCTGCTAGAATGGCACAACATAAGTGGGAGTTTGTTTCGTCACATGTCTTTCTTAATGTCGTTTTAAAATCGATTTGTTTTAGTCGATTTGTTTCTTTCAAAACACCACTTCTGAGAGTTTTCTTTTAAGATGGTGTACTGATGGTGCCACCAGAACTTCACACACTTTTTAACATCTATTACAGTAAATAACTGGGTACAGGAGAGTTGTTTGCATGCAGGAGCAGCTAAGTGAGCTTTCAAAAGCCACAAAAACACTCAGACTGAGACCCCAAATCCTGGAGGAAATGAAGAGGATAATTGATTGTGGTGCTGGAGCAAAGCAGAGATAAGGGCAGAGGACTTTTAAATCATTTCTCCTCTCAATTCCCCGAGAGATCACTGACAAATGCTTAGACCGTAGATGAGAACAGGTAATACCAGAAGGTATTGCGTTTCAGTGAATTGTGGTTTCAGGAGTCTTTTTGCAGCTCCAACAGCTCTTGACCAGTCTTTCAGACTACATGGTTAATCTCTCTGAAACCTTAAAAAAATTACACTTTCTACTACAATTTCAACAGCATGTCAATTATTTTGCCATAGTAAATAAACGGCTAGATTCATTTTCACAATATAATGTTGTGTAGACTATCTGGTAGATTATCTGGTGCATTATTAGTGATTCTCTGATAAGACTTGAAACGAAGTGCAACCATGATCCATCGTTGGAGAAAAAGAGTGAACCTTTTCTGGATATTTCTTTTGTGCCCAATCCTGACATTCCCACCTGTCATCCAGATCTTCCATCACAATATTATTACATATTCAATTAACTGCTTGGCCTTACTCTGTATGTATCCCAGCTTTTTGTTGTACGGATATATTTTATTTTATGTTCATTCATCAATTTTGTTAACCTACATTTCTGCTTTTATAGGAACTTTGATTTATCACTCCTGCCTCCCTGTTCTTGTGTATTTGGGTCCAACACACCTTGACATTTTTTGTATTTATAAGGATGAATTTAGGTCTATATCCTGTCAATCCCAGCACTGAGTGCTTATAAAACTAAGCTAAAGTGCTAAAGAGGTCTTTTTAAATTGTTGCTTCAGTGATAAAGCATCATGTCATTAATAAAGATACACAAGAAATGCACCTTTATTACTTACCCCATCCAATTAGTATGAAGCACCAGAGGTATATAGAATCTGAACGGAAGGCCATGAAGATGAGACTGTGCAGGTAAAGGCCCTCCACCAGGATCCAGTAGTAATTAGTGGCCAGAAAATAGATGAAGAGCAGCACTGTCACCTTGCAGCCAATCTGAGAACAGAACAATCAAACAAATCACAGCTTTTTAAGTAATCCAGCTGACAACCACCATCCTGGCTTTTCTATATCTATAGGTATCTAAGGGTCACAATCCAGTGTTCTCATATCGTCAGTCCCAAGGCTGGTAAATGGGAAGGTGTGTCAGCAAGAGTATCTGACATTAAAATAATAAAAAAAACTCTTTTAGCTTCCTGGCTTTGTTGACCATGATGATGTTGTCTGTGCGTTTTCTCTACACCATTTGTCTCTCTTTTATTCAAATCTTTGTTCATTATTTTGGATATCCTGCTGTGGCAGTGTTTTTTGATAAAAGGTATAGTTTGTTATTCATGCCTCCCAGTCTCCTCTATTTGCTTAAAAACGAACTAACCTTCTATGCAATACCTGCAGCACCTTGTGCAATAGTTTGCTTAAGTATTGTCTCTAGGTACATTTAATATCCTTCAAACGTCTGCTGTTTACTGTGTCTTTACTGTTGTCTTGTGTGCATTTTATGTTCTTTTTACACTAACCAGCTCATTGGAGTTAAAATAAACACAAATTAAATCAGCTTTACACTGGTGTGGTACGTTCTGATTGATTATAAAATTCACTTTGACTTTAAGTAGAATGAAGAACGCACTAGTGCCAGATGCCAGATGGCTTTTAAAGCTAGAAGATTCCCTGGGAGTAAGAGTGTGGATTTCTGGCGATGGCATGCTCATTTTCACATATCTTAATTGTCCAAGACAACAGGGGTCGAGAGAAGTATATCAGTTACGTAACATTAATGTCCATGTTGCTCCATGTACTCTCAAATGCTGTCGATGGTATAAACTTAGGTCAAATAAACGATCTTCGTTGTTAAAAAAAAAAAAAAGCCCTGACCAAATTGTTTCAAAATTTTATCAAAAGCAAACAAAATCATTACCATTGGCATAGCACACACAAGAAGTTGCGCCCATGTTGTGAGTGTGGCAAGACATCTGTTTTTATCATGCTTTGTTTGTGTGTTGATCTTTTAGATGAGTGCAACGATAATGAGAATTATTTCATCGTTTCATACAGAGATGCCCATTTTCATACACTTTATGCTCCATTTGTGTTGGAGATGAGGTGGCTTAAAACACCTGACAGAGTGAAGTTTGGACCTGCTGTTAGTCAAAACAACAGTTGGGTTGTTGCTATAAATTTGGAATCTATGAGAAAATATAAAAGACCCAAGGGAAATAGGTTTGATGATGGAGTTGTTTCTGACCCACAACCTGAATTCATTAGAAGGAATACTAAAAGAGAGGGTACACACATCTGTGTAATGTCTCATAGCTGATGCTCTATATCAGAGTGAAAAAGCAAACCACAAAGATGTAAAATTAGTTTTAGAATGGCACAGCACCAGTCGCAGCCTGTTGCTGTTGCTCTGGTTATGTGAGGGATTTTATTTAGTCTTCTTGAGATTTTCTTCTGAGCGTTTGGAAAGATTATTCTTTGGCTTCCTAGTTTGGATTCTGTACTGTTGAAGGGGCGTCTTTTGGTAAATGTGGCTTATTTAAAGGAACCTCTTAACAGTTGTGACAAACATAAGACTATTATTAGATGGAAAGAAGTAAAAACTGACATGAATGTAAAACGTGTATAAAAAGGACTGTTTGTACAGGCATCTCCATCCAGTGGCTGGTATCTTGTCGTAAGTCCAAACAGGAACTAATTAATAACTCAAACAGAGAAGGGTTCATGGCATCTGCTTCCATAAAAAAATCTGGAATCTTCCTTTAACAGCTGTTCTGGGTAGGTTCTTTTGATCATGATGTTAATTATTAAACATATTAATGCCCAAGTAATGCTGGAACATTAATTAATTAATTAATTTGCAATCACTGACACAATGATATTAACTAAGTTTGGAGGGTTAATACAGAGACAGCAAAAATCAGTCATGCGGTAATGTTTGTTTCATAATGTTATGGCTGTATCCTCTGGACAGAGAGGAAAGATGGTTTGAGACAGGACTGAAAGAAGATATTAAACCTATTCACCAGTTACAAAGCAGCTCTTAATCTAGCCAGTAAGTATAATAAGCATCAACACCTTGATTCATATGACCAAAACACCTCACATGCTGCACAGGTAAACAGCATATGGTCGACAAGTGTTCCACTTCCATTAACCCAAAATTATCAAAAATGAAATACGCTAATGAAATTGGCTCTAATTTGAAAAAACTTCCCAAATGTCCCAAAAAACTTTATATACTTTCACTGGGTGTTTTTTCAGGCATTTAAATTATACAGTTTATTGCAAAAGTGTAATTGAGATGCTTTTTGTGCATTTTCACGTATCTGGCAGCGCTGGGTGTGAGGTAGCCAGTCAATCTAAAGTCATCAAAGTCCAGTTTCTAGCTGTTTTTGGCCTCATTAATGCAATGTCTTTGTGCTATTTCACTACTTAATCATTATGCGTTACTGCATTACATAAGGACTTTGCATCTGAATAATCATTTGAATAATCATCTGTTACGTTCATTCTCAGACTATTTTCTCAACAGCAATAGCAACAGCAATTGGAATAATTTGTCAAAGACTAAAGATGTTTTTGTCCATCTTCAAAGCTGAGATAATCATTTTCATTCGTTTGAAGAGACGTCTTCCAGGATGAGATGTGGAGAGTTACAGTGAGAGAACTAGGAGAGTTACAAAAAACACACACCATTCAATTGACACACTGACCCAAAATAATTTACAGTGTATTTCTCAAATGCCCAGTCTAACACAAAACTGTCTTAAGGCTTCTGCAGACTGACTGACTGCACGGTTTTTGCAGTCTTATAAGATTGTTGTATCTCACGGGTACGACTTGGATCTGGTTAATCTTGGGTAAGACGTCAAGAATGGCGTTCACAGTTTGTACGATGATGCCCTCTTGTGTCATAGGTTACAACCTGATGTGGCGGGATGTAGGTTGTGACATCAGTGCGCACAGTGGGAAAAAAAAAGTCATGACAGCCATATTTCATCTAAGACGGTCTAAAGTCATGCAGTGTGTAGCTGCCTTTAGCTGTAAGACATGGGCTTTATACTGAATTGACCTATTGGTAAGACCTTGACCCTTGAATGCATACAGAGACAAACGCGAGTGTTAAAATGTAAACAATGCTGATCGCTTGTTTGAGTTAACAACAGGGACCAGCAGGTTAATTGCAGTGTTTCTGCTACAGACGCACTGATGAGCACATTGGAAGCATGTGGTATTTAGTGATTTGTGCAAATATGCTTCAACACAATGGGAAGCTGGGAATTAACTACACCTTGAGTCTTTTGTTTCTGGTCTTGAAAGTTTTGTCCTCCCCAGCTTTCCTCATCTTTTAACATCTACCGATAACCTATACAGATGCATGTGTTCAACGGTCAACGTGAGATTTCAGTATGGGAAGAAAAAACTCAGCAGGCTTCAAAGGCACGTTTCAGATGAGAACTTATGTTCACATTACTTTGGGTAAAATGCTGACTATACAATTGTAAAGATTTGTTTTGTTTCACTGGCAACCCTTTGAGAATATTTTTCTAATTCATTTGATTGTCTTTCTAAGATACTTAGCATACTCATTAATGCAATTGTATTAACCTAATGATCAAAGCTGTGCATGCAGTGTTTTCAAGGTTTAAATTTCCAGCTTTGAGGCATTTGATTGCATTTAAATTGCAGATCTCCAGATCCTGTCAATGATTATAATTAGGCTTGGCAAAATGCTTACAGTACACTAATGGATACCACTTGTACTAATTAGCTGACATTCAAAAAGAGCAACAAATTAAAAACATCAATGATGGGTTTATGTGTTTGCGGGGATTAAAGTCAAAGTATTCAGCTGAGAACACAAAGACAGAAAATGTGTTCTCAGGACAAGACATGTTTGCGAGCTCAGATTTAATTAGAATGAAGTGTTTTAGTTTTTTATCGTTTATATTTGTGTGTGCCAGGGTCTGGGTATCAGTATTCAAGTAGATTTATTTAGAACCAGTCCATCAAAGCAAGAAGATTTCTGTTTAGCTGTATAGATAATGTGACGATACATCACCATCTGGTGGGGGAGGGTCACCTGTTGTCCGCACCTTCTAGTGTTGTTAACTGGTTAACTTAGACTTAGTTTGGCTAGAAAGAAAACTGTCAAAATAAGGTGGATAGAAAAACAGAGGAAAAGTTTGCTCTAAAAGAAACGCTCTAATTCCTGCATATGACAAAATACATTTTGAACTCAGTTGTTGCACTCTGCATGAATGAGGATCAGAATTTGGCTTAACACCAAGTACAAGGACTTTTTTTTTTTTTTTTTTGGTGTGTCTGTATATTTATCTTCAGAGAGGATGTAAATGGAAAACTGAGCGATCCAGCCAGCCATTGCTATACATTTGTGGTAATCAATTAATTACAGGTAAGTCAAAAAAGGAGTCAGTTCTGATGTAAAGGTCATCACAGTCAAATGTGATGTTTCATAAATAATTATGGGTATCAGATTCATAATATAACACATCATGCCATTTGTGAGATTGTACATAAAAGAAAGCACTGTTTTCAACCCTGGATTTACACTTCTAGTATTCATTTGACACATGGTTAATATTTAATTTCACATAAAATGTATTTGTTTTTTTTAAATATTTTGAAAATATTATTTTCATCTCAACATGTCTGATGTTGGGGAGGAAGTTATGCTCCCTTCCTTGGCTTGAATCTTTTATTATTGAGGTATTTGTGGCACTGACAGGAAATGTTGCTTTGAGACCCTAAAGTCGGATTTGCTGCTCCAGGCGTGGTTGGTAGAAGTTTCTGCGTGGCAGGCTTCATTGACCACTACCTCCATAGTTCCATCTGTTGTATCTGGTGTGGGGTGTATATCTGGATATCTGGGGTGCATCCTCGAAGTCCACGTCTGGGAGATGTCTCCGTAGTGGTCTGAACCCCTGTTGTGTTTGAAAGTGGCCTTACGATTGTTGGTATGTCCCACGTGGTCATAATTTTGCGTCCAGTGAGGTCTGCGCTGTTCCCACAAACTAGTGGAATATCTGCGAGGGAATGAGCGTTGGTTCCTGCGAGGGCAGTGAGTTCCCTCCTGTTCCTCGATGATTCCCCAGAGGTGGCATATCTTCTCCAATGCCTGTTCCCTTGTGGCCAAGATCTTGAACGCTCACAAACGTTTCTTTTAAGGTGAACATTAAATGGCTTCTGCATCACTTTCAGCATTTTGTTTGTGGTTGTACTTACTTTGTTGTTTAGTTGACAATCCTATTGCTGCCATGTGCCTTCTTATCATATTTTTGTTCCCAGCGAGATCCATGCAGTTCCCACAAACCAGAGGGATGCCTATGTGTCAACGGGCCTTGGTTATTCCTGCAGCAGCAAATTATTAGTTTCCTAACGGTCTCAGGTTCCTCAGTGGCATTGCTCTTTGTCCCTATTTTCACTTTGTCTCTGTCGATGGATTCAGAGATTCCTGTGTAGTGAGCAAGCAGCTTATACCTGCAATTTTTACGAAGTGTCCACAGTCCAGAGGAATCCTTGTTGGAGATTTGACTTGTTAACAATGATCCTACTAAACATGTTCACCAGTAAATCCTCTGTGGCATCAAACTTACAAGAAATAACGCCACCTTTAAGCTTAGAGTCATCTTGTTTCTGGTTGACTAATTCAGAGATTCCTCTGCAGCGGGAGAGCAGCTCATACTTGTGATTTTTCCTCTGTGCCCACAGACCAGAGGCATCACCGTAAGGAAGTGAGTAGGGGACTACACAACAGTCTGCAACAATTATACTCTTGACACTTTCTTTTGTCTCCAGTGCTTTAGTCATGACACTCTCTATGGGTCTTTTCTGGGATGTTTCGACGTTGACTTGTTTCAAGGTTACATCCTTTCCTAATAGAGCTCTCCGTTCTCAGAGCTCAAGGTTTACTTTTAGTTCCTAGAGGGTCCAAATGTAGATTTGGAGGACGGCTTTCTGTTATCAGGCACCATCACTCTGGAACCAACTTCCAGTTTGGGTTAAGGAGGCTGATACCACCTCCACCTTTAAAACTAAACTTAAAACATTTCTGTTTAATAAAGCATATAGTTACTGTACATTTAGTACCTTAATGTGTCAGGGCCAGTAGTCAAAGCTGCAGCTACAGGACCAGACTAGAGCAGCTCATCTTAAACAGCTTCGGTGTAGATATGCTGTTATAGGCCTCTGCTGCAGGGGGGCACCAACATGATCCACTGAGTGGTGCCCTTCACCTCCTCTGTTTCTCTTTGCCTTCTCTGTCTCTTCTTCACCTCAAGCCTCAGTTATTAACAGTATCCCATAAACTTAATTGTGGTCCATTGGTATTGTAGTTTGTTGTGCTGGTCTGGCCCTTCTTTTCCTCTTCTGTGCATGTCCTGCGGACCAGAGCCTCAGGAGCTGCTTGCTGACCTGCAGTTCCACCTCTGACCATCCCAGTGTCTGCCTTCACCTGTCTGTGTGGATGTCTGTTGGATACTTGCTGACATCCCAACCTGCAGTCCTCATCCCCTTGGATCACCGTCTATCCATATATTACCCATATACACAGAAGTCTAATTGGACTACCAAGGACAGTTACTAATGTATCCTGTCTTGTACCTTTGACGGTGTCTCTATGTCTCTATTCTTTCTTATTTCTTGCTCTACCTGGCTGGCCTTCGGCAGGAGGGTCCCCCCTCATGTTCCAGGTCCTGATCCAGGTTTCTTCCTTTTTAAAGGGGAGTTTTTCTTGCCACTGTTTGGCTTAAGGTTTTTCTTCCACTAGGGGAGTTTTTACCTGCCGTTGTTTATGTAATAATTGCTCGGGGGTCATGTTCTGGGTCTCTGGAAAGATCCTGGAGACAACTTGTGTTGTAATAGACGCTATATAAATAAAATTGAGTTGAATTGAATTGAATTGCCACATTCATTATCCAATGAGTTTGAGAGTCCACACAAGATAAAAACAACAACAACAACACATTACAAATAATGCTGCAAGAACTAATATAAAATACAGAATCAATTTGATAATACAAGAAAAATAAAAAACTATGTACACCCCAGCTTGCAGAACCTTCACCAGCAATATCTAGAAGTAGTTGTTTTGACTTTTTATGTATATGGAAAGTCCATGTTTGGAAAAGACCTTTCGGGATTAAACCTTTTGAGTTTCGACTTTATACAGGGACACGTCCCCTATAGATCACCCATAGATCATTTCTGAAAGAACAGAAAACCAGTTGTCGGAACAAGGATTTTTTTTCTTCTCTGCATCAGGGCTGACTCTAGCTGTCTTTACACTTCTCTGTGGTTTACTTTGACAGTCACTTGTAAATGAAAAGACGAAATAAAATAAGTAGAGGATACACAGATTATCAAAATTGTAAAATTGAAAAGTTGAACATGAAAAAGACAACCAGAGATTTGAGTAGTACTGTCAATGAACAAAAAGAGTCTGTCAGCAGGGGTCAGCTAAACTTTTGCTCAGTTCTGCTGCTATTAAAAGGAAACTGTTTTGTGTCAGGTTGTTCTGGTTGTCACAGACAACCGTTTCTCTCAAGTGAGTTGTGTTCTGAACGGCCTGACAAGGCTGGGAAGGGTCAGGTCAATCTTTCCTGCTCACCTCAAAGGCCTGCAGTTTAAAGTTAAAAAAAAACAAGTTTTTCTTTGACTGTGTTGCAGATTATGCAGAAATCTGATTTCCTGTAAAAATCTGACAAACCATTTGGATCCACATTTTAAAATGACAATTAAAATGCTTTCATATACATTTAGCTGAGAATGAAATGCAGCAGGCTTAGTGGATGTTATAGATGTTTATATTACACTATCGTTGCACTTGTTAAAAATGTGTTGTTGTTTGTTTTATTATAGTGTATAGATAACATTTTTGAGTCCGTATAAACTTCATCAAAAACACGAACCTCAAAGGTCCCTGCATGCAAAAGAAAACCTTAGTCCTAGCGAGACAATTAGTATGTGAGAAGGGTTCTGCTGCAGACTATGGACAAAGACTGCATTAAAATGTTTCCCAATAAATGTGATTACAAGTGGCTAGTGATTAGGATACGTGTGTGCACCTGATATTTAAATGTACCCAAATGTGACTTGAAAGATTAGATTTCAACTTCCCGCTGTAAATGCAAAAAAAAAAAAAAAGTGCACGCCCTTTTCACTGCATTGCACCAAAGGCTGCAGCTGGAAATAAGTAGGTGTGACTTTGAGAAAAAACTGCAAACCTATATTTCCTAACATTTTTCAGTAGAGGATACGTGGATGACAAATTAGGGTGTATACAGTACATGGAACGAGTTGCCACAAAGAAAACACACAATGCAAAATCAAATGAGTTAACACTTAAGAATATGGTCTTTGTTTTCTATGTCTATGCATCTGTCCCAGGACACGTCTGTATTCAAAATACAAAAGAGAATGTGGACACGAGTCCCAAACCACTGTCAAATCAGTCCTGACGGACTGAATCTGAATCCATCATGTTTTTTGTTTATTTGTTTTTTTTTTTCCTTTGGGGAGGGCTATAAGTCCAAGATGAGTAATTGGGGAGACAAGGTGATCTGCGAGCTGCTTAGCCTCGGAGCTGAGGGCGCCATATACCGGCGTGTGTCCAGGAATCAGACGTCAGTTGCATGCATCATACATACAACTCAATCAGGCTTAGTATGTACGAAATGTACAGAGCTGCTGCATCGTGAGTGTTGTTGTCCTCCTTTAAATCTGCCGCGTTTGTTTACTAATTGTTGTTGTTGTTTTTGTAATTACTTATGTATTGTTTACCTTGTCTTGCCTTGCTCCAGAGATGGAAGCTGGTCACAGGATAGGTCTAGTATAGTATATATAATATAGATACAGCATGTAAGGTAGACTGGTCATGTGTACACTTAAAATATTCCTGGACGTAGCAAACCATCCAATTCTAAATTGCCCGAAGGTGTGAGTGTGAGTGTGCACGGTTGTTTGTATCTGTCTGTGGCCCTGTGATAGACTGGCGACCTTTCCAGGGTGTAGCCCTGCTCTTTTAATGAGCCAGGATAGGCTCCGGCGGACCCCCGTGACCCTGCAAAGGATTAAAACGAGTGTAGAAAATGGATCAATGGCACTGTACACTAATAGTATAGTGTAGGTTTCAGAAATTTCCAAAAGTGTCCGTTCTCTTGTATTTCCTGTCTCCCTGTCTCCTGTATTTGGGTGACCTTCTCCTTTCCCAGCGTTAGAATCTGAATCAACTATATTTACCAAGTTTGCAAAAACAAAAAAGGGATTTTAATCGGCAGACTTTGTCTCTAAGGTTAAGCAGAAAAAAAATGAAATAAAATAAATACATAAAATAAAATCTGAAGCATTCAGACAGACTGACAGACATGAAAATATAATGTCAGTAAATAGTTTGGTGATAACGCATTTCGTTAACTACCATTGAAACATTTTGTACTGTAAAGACCAATATACCAACTTATTTGACAAACCATTGTTTACCACAGATGACAACAACCAAATAACTAATAGTAAAAATAAATAAAACCATTAAAAGAAGGCATGATACTTACATACTGAGGCTTGTTGAGTGATGTGATGCTAACTGTTTTTAAATTGTCCAACAGGTCAGAGTCAAAGTCTTGCAATCCAGCACTGGAATAGACAACGTTGTCCTTCACAAAGATGCTGACAGCTCGTAACATGAAGGAAACAAACAGGTGCATGTGGATGTAGTTTCTGGTGCAGTGAAGACGCCTGCCGGCAAAACAAGTGTTGCAAATTAATCGTTACAGCTCAAACAAGACGGCAAAGTCAAAACAGAAACAGAAGTCTGAAACCAAGCACCATAAATCCAATTAAATTTCAGAGCTTTCAGAAGGGACTTTGTTATGCCGCTGCAGCCAACAGTTGTGGAGGTCCTGGTGGAAGAGATCAGTTTTGATTGATAACTGAGTAGAAAATGAACTGATCTCAAATGTTTCAGTTGAACATTACGTAAAATGTATTTAATAAATACTGTAATGTCTCTATATGCTGTAATATTTATGGTCAGTTCCAGCCAAATCAATGACATGTTCTCTTCCTGCTACCAATGTTTTTTCTCTTTTGTCACTTATAAGGTCTGTTTCTCTTTTGTTGGGGGTTTTTTTTGCTTTTTTTTTAAAGATGAAATATACTGGGGTTTCTTTATCGCTGATCTACTTATCACTCAGGATAGACATATTTAAAAATTGTGAAGCTTTTGGTGTCACTAAAGCCACTGCTACAATCTAAAAATTTACAACAGACATCTGTTAATTTCAGTGTCGAAAAACTGGTCTAAACGTACTCTGGGGGCTCACTAGCCCGGCCAGTGAAGCCCCAAAACATCACAATCTCTTCAGGGAGGCCCCTGTCACAAACTTATTCTTTAAGATTCAAACATATATTTTAAACTAAAAAAATAAAGTGTAAATGCTGCAAAATCACAAAAACAAATAACATAAAACACAAAAGCATCTTGATCACATCGCCTCTCCACAGGGAAGCTACAAGCTTCAGTTCTTGAACCACTTGTCTTTGCCATATACACAACCTCAATGGGACCATTATTTCAATTATCGGCCTCTTATATCACTGCTATGCACGATACCTTCATTTCTTTGTAAACAATTGTCTTAGTTCCAGTGTTCCTCTTTTTAGTGTTTCCAGTGAGGCATCTCGACTTTGCAGATCACATTAGATTGAAGTCACTTGAAGTCACAGCTCTGACAGCAGTCCATGACCAATTAAAATGCATACAAGCACAATTGTGTTTTAAAACTTTAATATCTCACAATGCACAATGTAAAATTCAAGCCTTAACAGCCTGTTTTTGCCTCGTTATGTTGCCACCTTCTCCATGAGACTTGCCAAGGCAGTTAAAAAAAGGTTTAGACTATGTGTCTGCAGGTGGTCCATCAGGATTTTACTCCACACCTTACCATATTTGTTCTTAATATTAATAAAGCCAAAGAAATGCTCAGCAATAGAGAAACCAAGTGATGATTGTCAGGTCATAACTCTCATAACAGGGGGAGTTGATGTCTGAACTGAGGCGTGCAGTCCATGACAATAGGGAAATTCTGTGGTTTGTTTATTCTTCTCGTTATCTCTGTCAATTATTGTTTCCGAGTAGTGCTACTGTTTATTGTTGAATAATTCAACTTGTATAAAGCATCTTCTTTGTTTTTGTCAAATATATTCACTCAGTACTGGATCAAACAGTGCCATCAGGTCCACTTGTGACAGAAAACTGCTGTTGTGTAGCTCAAGCTCCTTTGAAGTTTTATTCTGTTCAGCTAGATGGCAAATGATAGGGGGTCTGAATTTTGATGGGAATCAATAATGAACATTTATGATTTGGACTGGCCTTTTACTGAAAAAAAAGAACTTCTCTGATTATGATCTATGATACTTGGCATGGTGGTGGAGGATCTTTTGGCGGATTTGTCACTAATGTGGTGCTGTGGCTTCGGTTTCAGATCCTGAAAACTGCATATATATATAATGGTGCCACTGGCAGTAGGATTAGTCATGTCTTCCAGAGGTTCGTCATTATCCTCCTCCTGAAAGTCACGGGAAATTACTGGAAATGCTGAGGAAAAAATATTTATACAAATGAAAGAATCAATAGCAAACTCTTTCTGCTTTTCCCTTTCAGGGGTTGTTACTGTGGACCATTGTGTTCCACATGATTGTGTAGTACAAGTTTTACAAGATTTAGGATATATATCTGTCAGTAACATTTGAATTTATGCCAAACATTTATGTGAAAGGATCATTAGACTACTTTTTTTGTTATTTGTTGTTAGAAGTTACAGTCAATGCTTCTAAATGCTGGAAATAAAATTCAACTGTAGTTATAGCTACATTATTAAACTTCTTTTTTGTCTTTTTTTTCTACCACTTGTCTGCATATATATTAATGATTAATACCAAATTAAGGAACAACAGTGATGGGTGCAGCTTGGTGACTGTGTGGTGTTTTGTAGCGCATGTGAATGAGTGCATAAAATGTGCTGGAATTAAGAATAGACAATTTAACATAGGACAAACAGATATATACAACAGAAAAAGACAGACAGAAAAGCAGAGGAGCATTCCCTGTTGTATGTGTGTGTGTGCTTGCATGGATGCGTTTAGGCCTGTATACATGCATGTATCTCTAAATACTCATACATATGTAAATATTCCAAGATAAAGACAAAATGTTGAAGTCAACTATATCATACATATATATCCATATATCCATTTGTGTGTATATACATATTAATTAATGGTGAAAAAAAATTAAGACAAACAAATAAGTGTAACATACACGCCCTAGGTTTATCATTTATTTAGCTATTACATATTGTGTGGTATGTACTAGAAACAATTCATGGTTAGGACACCAGCAGAGATAGCCACATTCATACATAAATGGAAAATACATAAATACACATGTGCCTGAGCTTAAATATATGTACATACAAACAAAAATACTATGGCAGGCCATTCAAGACAGTATATAATGTATAATAGGAAGTTTGAATGTATGGAATTGAAGTCTTTTTTTTTCCAACTGGCTGCATATATATATATATATCCATCCATCCATTATCTATACCCGCTTTATCCGTTTTCGGGTCACGGGGGTCTGTCGGAGCCTATCCCGACGCATATCAGGCGAAAGGCAGGGGTACACCCTGGACAGGTCGCCAGTCTATCCAGGGCCACATACAAACAACCAATCACACTCACATGCACACCTAAGGAGAATTTAGACTGATCAATTAACCTACCCTGCATGTTTTTGGACTGTGGGAGGAAGCCGGAGTACCCGGAGGAAACCCACGCAAGCACGGGGAGAACATGCAAACTCCACACAGAAAGACCCACCGGGCCGGGAATTGAACCGGGAACCTTCTTGCTGTGAGGCAACAGTGCTAACCACTAAGCCACCGTGCTGCCCTATATATATATATATATATATATATATATATATTAGTGGTTAGTACTATGATTTCGAAAAAAAAACTTTAACCATTACATTTATATGCATTTCAATATTACAACAGTTAGTTTTCTTTAGGTGCGTGAATGTGTGTGACAGTTTGTGAAAGTGTGTGTCCTTCACCAGTCCTCTTCGACAGTTTGATCTTTCAAATTTCATTAACATTTGGATTCCATATTCTGACAAAGACGACTAAAATCACCGATGTGAAACACAGGACAAAACTGATAGTAAGACAAGACAGTGATGGGTGCAGTGTGTGCAGTGTGGTGACTGCCGTAGTGTTTGTGTGATGTGTCTTGGTGGTGGAATGTGTTGCAGTAAAAGAAAGTCTGAATACATGGAATGAAAGTCCAAATATATCGAATGAAATGTCAACATATGAATGAAAGTTTAAATATATCAAACTCAAAGTCACGTTTATTGTCAATTCTACCACAAGTGAGGTACATGCATAGAATTGAAATTATGTTACTCTTAAACCCTCGGTGCTACACAATAAATAAATAAATGACTCTCTAAACACAAAGTGCAAATCTAAAATCTCAAAGAAGCAAATAATAAAATGCCACTGGATTTAAAAACCAAAGACAATAAAATAACAATAAAAACAATAAAATGGCAGTATGATGATAGATAGACATTGTTGTTAATGATGAACTGTGTTGTAATTGTTTTGTTTATGGAATGAAACTTGAATGAAACATGAATATATGGAATAAAAGTTGAATATATTGAATGAAATGTAAATATATAAAATCAGGTTTCAATATTAATGAAATCATAAATGTGTTCATTTCTATAGGGAGCTTTGACTTTTCCTTCATTTCTGCTTGTAATCTTATAAATGTAGGTGCTAGAATACTCCAGAAGTGCTTATAAAATTATGTGGGGACACCGTCTGGACGTGGTAATTTGTTATTAGGCATCTTTATTGAAGTGCATTTATGAGTTCTGGTACAATCGGCAGCTTATCAAGTTCTTTTGCTTTGTCTTCTGTAAGGTGAGTTAAGTTGATACTGTTTAGAAATGTATCTACTGTGTTTGGTTTATTTGTAGTTTGTAGTATTTGTAGTTGTGGGGTTCTTGACCAATGTCTACTAAAATGTTCATGTCAATCTCTTTGAAATGGAAATCTAGTCTTTTTGTTTAGATTTTGCAAATCCGACTAAATTTCAGGTGTTAAATTAATAGCATTCATAGTTTTGATTTCTTTACTCTTCTTTAACAGATTTCTTTCTTTTTATTGTTCCTTCTATTTCGTATGGGAAGAATATGAAATGATCTGTCCTCTTAGCACAGCTTTGCCCATTTCCCAAAGATGTGATGGAGCTATTTTTGGTGAATCATTTATTTCAAGGAAGGATGCTCAGTTTCTCTTAATATAATCATGAAAGCCAGGCTCATTAAGTAGCAATGTGTTAAATCGCTACCTGTTACTGATTTTCTTTTATTCAAGGTAAAAGTGCATGATCACTAATAATGATAGCATGTATTATAATGTCAGTTATTCTTGAGATAATGGAATTACTAATAAGGTAATAGACGATATGTGAGTAGGATTGATGAACTTGTAGGAAATAAGAGAACTCTTTGTCTCTGGGATGTTTTAGCCTCCAAACGGTCTCCAAGACCACAGTCTGCCATGAGCTGTTTAATTGTTTCTGAAGGTTGGTAGTTATGTGTTTCAGTGCGGTTGTTACATTTATCCAGTGCAGGATTGAGAACTGGATTAAAATATATTTTAAATATTTGTTTATTTTTTACATGTGAATTCATTCCTCAGATTTTCCAACTTACCAACTTAACTTCAAAGTTCATAACGTCATGATCTGCAGCTGGCCCGTGTCAGGGAAGAATCATTTTGCATCATTTTATTTTTAAACATCCATTTACGGATCATAAAGTTTGTGGCCTCCTCAAGGGGGTCTTTGCACACATTCCCGTTTTGTGGACTCTTGGACAGATCCTAGGATGCAAGGGCCCTTACAGTTGCAGAAGAGTCCTTGCTCTGGATGTGCTATCTCCTGTTCTTGGCGAAGGAGCCTGCTTTCACAGCTGATAAAGAAGATTATAGTCCCGACCAATTACAAAAGTAAAGTTTATGAAATCTTGAGTCACTGGAGAACAAAGAGGGGCGGAGGATCTACATTTTTTTGACAAATTCCTTACCAAAAAACTTAAAAAACCCTACTCAGCCAGTTGCATATTTCTACTTCTTACATGTAAAATGTGGTTAAATGATTTGAGGAGGCTGAAGGCATTCCGGCGTCGAGGGCGAGTGTGCAAACCTAAGCTGGAAAACCTTGATCCTTCAGTTGTCACTGTATCATGAAGTGTAACTCTCAATATATGACTGCAAAAAAATAAACAACTCTTCTTACCTGAAGTATCCAATGATCATTATGGCCACCAGCAGAGAGCTGAAGGACACGGCGTAGCCCGTTGTGTACATGACGTACAGCCGTTCGAAGAAGTCTTGCTGTAATGTACAGAGAAATATCTGCTGTTCAACTTCATCCATCTTCAGACACTGGGAATACACACCAGCATGACTCAAAGCAGCAGCTGTACACAGGATGCTGCATAAAGAACAAGAACACTCACGCTACTTATTTTAGGAGCTGAAGCAGAAAAATGAGTCTGCATTAAACCCTTAATGAAGACAAATGAAAAGGTAAAATGTGACATTACGTCAGGCCGTCTTTAAAGATAAACCTGGTAAACTCAGTAAGATTCTTTTCAAGCATGATGGATGATCCATCATGACACTAGATAGATAGATAGATAGATAGATAGATAGATAGATAGATAGATAGATAGATAGATAGATAGATAGATAGATAGATAGATAGATAGATAGATAGATAGATAGATAGATAGATAGATAGATAGATAGATAGATAGATAGATAGATAGATAGATAGATAGATAGATAGATAGATAGATAGATAGATAGATAGATAGATAGATAGATAGATAGATAGATAGATAGATAGATAGATAGATAGATAGATAGATAGATAGATAGATAGATAGATAGATAGATAGATAGATAGATAGATCTGAAAGGCAGACTAATATATGAAAATAACACTTATTCTACTGTCTTAATTTTCCTAATGAGATTCATGTTCTTTGCAAATAAATACATGATTAACAATATTTCATGTACACTGAGAATGAGGTCAGGCCCG
The DNA here is from genome assembly GCA_014839995.1 of Xenentodon cancila. Taxonomy (NCBI): domain Eukaryota; kingdom Metazoa; phylum Chordata; class Actinopteri; order Beloniformes; family Belonidae; genus Xenentodon; species Xenentodon cancila. The sequence goes on from CM026200.1 coordinate 15,727,987, forward strand.
TTAAACCGGTCTACACACGAATGCCAGCAGAGCCTGTCGTCACTGATTCCTTTTATGCCATTAGACTGTCAAGAGTGCACACTGATGAGCAAACTATATTATCATATTGCATAAATTTGATTTCAGCCCAACTCAGCGTAACTGAGTGATTGAGCAAGCAGGTCTTTGGTCAATAAGGTGATGAGACCTAACATTTAGTTCCTTACGTCACACATTCGTCAAAACAAAAAGCTTGACTGAACACACAACACTGATGGACTCTGAAACGAGGTCCGGAAAAGACTTTTTTCAACTGAGGAAACTCCTGAAGAGCTTTTTTTTTTTAACTGTTTTTGTGGAGAGGTCTGTTAGTGCAGAAGCATCATCTGCCAAGAGGAAGAGATTTGAAAAACCAATCATGACGTCCAGGGGTGCCCTGCATGTCATGATTGTCCTAAATAATTGTCAGTCTGAGATAATAGCTCTTAGCCCCTGCATGACGCCGTGATGGCCCTGGAACGCGTCTGTAAAAGACCGCTGCATCCTAAATGTGTGAAGAAGTATATCACGGTGCTATCCTTCCTACAGCCTTCTGACTGCATCTACCAATACTCCAGGGTCACATGTACACAAATGCTTCGAATACCTCACATTCAAATGTTCACCACGTTATCTTTGGTGCTTTTTTCTTTGTGTGCACTTGTACCTTTTGCCAAATATTTCTGCATCATTTATATGTTCAAATAATATGTTGGTATACTTTTTATTTCATATATTTTTATTCAGTATTTTTCTTTTGTATTCGTAATATCCAAACGTTTGAAGAATTACGTTTTTGGTGATGGTGCATCACTGTGCTGCTGCCAACAGTTTCAGTTTCCCCCCAGTTGTTATTCTTATTGATCTTTTTCAAAAGTCCTCTTCAGATTTGGCACAGCGGCATCAAAAAGGCTCCATTTTCAGCAGCACCGCTTTTTCTTTAGATATTACAGCCTGCTTAGGGCTAAAATATAACCCAACATGAAAAAGTGTTATATTTCTTTTGATGAGTCAGCAAATTGAGCCATTTTGGTCGACCTCCAGGCACTCTTGACAACAGTGACAACAGAGAGCCTTCCTTCTCTGTTTGATCTAGGACTTGGAGAAGAATCACATCCATGCAGCCCTGTGGTGAAGGGTCAGGAGCATAATCCAGATTGTGTTTGGGGAAAAAATAAAAAATAAAGCAAATAGGCTATTGCTCCAGAGAAACAGAGAAACAGCAGAGCTGTTTAGTTCATTTATGTCCCCTAACGCAAATGATCAAATGCTCACACGTAACATGAAACGAATCACGACTCACATCCGGTTTCACTTCTCCCTAGAACATCAAAGGATGTCTGAGTCAGCCGCATACGTATGCTGAGGATCTGTGAGTGCATGATTTATGTATGTAAACATGTGGGTCAAGTCGGAAACAACACAGTCTCGGGATTAATATTTTATAACGCTTACTCTTGCTTCCTTCATCTCTGAAAGGCTGAAGGAGAGTAGACACTCTGAGTAGTTGGTCCATGTTTGTTCCAATGCTCCACAAACACCAGGAACCCGTTGACATCACACTTCCTGTAAGCCATGCCCTGTAAGCACACTATGAATGAAAATTGACTGTGGAGTTTAAATCCCATTTCATCCATATATGTTATTAGTAGTAGTCTTCTCTTACTCAGCTGCTTCTCTGTATGTACTACATATTGTAATGTTTAGTGCTTTTCATAATTATATAAAATCATTCTTATGGTGGTGCGCAGCCTGGAGCTCTGCTCACGTTTTGTTATTCTGCGCAAAGTTTGTTCACGTCAAAGGAAAAGATAAAATTGACTGTAGCTCAGCCAATCATTTTTTAATCTGGTCCAAAATCGATGTGTATTATTCTAGTCTGAGCCTAAACACATCTACAGTGTAATATTCGGGAATAGTTGTATTGCCACCTGTTGGCAACAGGAAATGTCATGCATCCCTAATATGCATCCCTTCTCCAAGTGGGACGAGCGGATAAACGTCAAACCTGGTCAACCACTAATTAAGGCATTAAAGATGAATGAGAATAAAACCTGTAACTTTCCGTCAAAGGTTGTCACCGTAAGAGTGCAGCAAAATTCAATGTATCGCCATGAGCGGAAAAGTTGTTCCAACTTGCACATGCATGAATACTTATGCATGCTTTTTTTTTTTTTCCGTATTTGCCAAAAATATGTATAACTAACTACTTACACATTTTTGCATTTGTACATTCCAAGGAAAACTGTGCCTCATTTAAACTAGCTAATGACCTGTAATGATGCAGGTCTTTGTATAGAGTTAAAAAAGATCATCACTGCAGGCATAAAGAACAAAGTATGTACATGCCCAGTCAGGTTAGAAAGACAGAAACCTCACAAAACTGCTGTTCATGTCTAATTCTTCCTGATCCACCAAACTCCAAGAAGGGTTATTAAACGTGGTTGTTGACCTCTAGCCAAATTTGTTCAACTGCATGATTCCAAACAATAATTTGTGTTCATCCTTGAGTCATTGGGTCATTGAAAGATATTGATCATAAGTAAATAAGAAAATTCATGCACCTGGGAATGTGGATCCTGGCAAATAGGTTTTACACACAATGTCAGACACCTGAGGTAACACAGATGTCGCCAGGCGATTTTGCCGGGGCTTCAGCCCCAGATGTATTGAGCTTAGCCCCAAAAGTAATTCCAAATACTGAATTCCATCGTGAAACAGCCTTAGAATCATGATATTATAATTCGTGCCATCTGTCCTTTGTAATGCACCGACTCTGTCAAATAAACATAGGTCTCAAACTCTCTCAAAAAGAGTATTTCAGTGTCTGAATACTCAGTTTCTTCTGTGGCGATGAGGTATTTTGTCAAGCACGTGCCTGCCAAAATATGCAACTCAATACCCTTTGCCGAAGTGTGCATAGCTTAAACTACTGGGGTTATGCTGATGAGTAAACGACAAGTAGTCTAAAGCTCGATGTGTGAAGTTAACTCCACAGCTGCAGCAGGGACACTAGGAAGATCTATTAAAGATCGTAGACCACCATGCAACAGCAAAAAAAAACCACAACTAAAGTCAACCCATCTCAAACATTTGGACTGGGATTGTTTTTTAAGAGAGTACAAAGAGTAAGATTTCAGACAGCAAACAACATAATTCTGGTCATTTGGCTTCCACAGCACTTTTACAAAGCTGAAATGATCATAACTTACTCTAGTTCCTAGAGGACAACAATGCTCGTCACATTGGTCCATTTTCCAGAGATAAAGAAAACAAGGAAAATCCTTAGAAATAAGTGCTCGTTTGCTGTGAAATACAGGCTGCATGTCAACAAACTGTTGATGCAGTAGGTAGCAGGAAACGTTTGTATCCATTAATCTTCATTTATTCGCGACCCTGGTTCTGATTTTAACCACTCTCAAAGTCTACAGTTTCTTTTTGTCAAGAAACATGTGTAATTGTGGATTTTCATTTTAAATATCCTAAATATATCTCGTTAATGTAACTTTAGGAGTTTTAACGATACATGCAGATGTAGAGCTGCATTGTCAAGGCTAAAATATGAGTCTAAAATTCTCTTAAAGTAACCTAAGCAGTGATACTTATCAGTGATACATAACTATGAAAAATATAAAATACTAAACTGGAAAATAGGCCTAAAAAACAATCTATAGCCAGTAAAGTAAAGTACATTAAAATACAGGCCTTGTATCATGCATTTACTGTTAGCCACTTGTTTGCATTATGTATGACTTATTTGTTATTAGTTTGTAGTACGTTGACTTTGATTTGATCCCATCATTTCATAGAGGGAAGGGAGCAAAAAGAGTCAAAGTAGAGCTAGAACACTGCATGGAAATACATAACAATTACATAGTTTTACTTTGATAGTTAACGAAAGGTGATCTTTTGATTTAAAGCTCCTCTAATTCCCGTTAGAGTGAAAAACATTTTGACAGATGCAGATTTCAGTGTCATTCTGTGCCAATACATGACTAAAATATTGCACGTTTGACTCACGTTTTGACGCACGTTTTGTCTCATTCATGAAATGTGAGCTGAACAGATTTATGCAGATACTGTGAGCACCGTGACATTTCAGCATTCGTAAAAATTAAAAATTTGTTAATTGCTCTTAACTTTCCTCAGCATGAAACAAAACTTCCCCCTGTCACTGACCATGTGTCGAGATTGTGGACATGACGAGCACGCATGTAAATGACTTGAAGAGCTGCCATTTTCACAATATGCAGATACGTTTGAAACATAAAAATTAACATTGAAATAATTAGCTTCAATCTTAATCAAAGGGCATTTTGAATGTTTATGGCTATTAAACTGCAACTGTGATATTTGAACAGAAAAACAACAAGTGATGGAGGAGACCACAAGAGGTAGTGTGTTGTGTGTGTGTGCGTGTGCGTGTTGCGTGTGCGTGTGCGTGTGCGTGTGTGTGTGTGTGTGTGTCAAACGTATTTTAAAACATCTGTAACTTTTTGATTGTAATTAACATGTATATCTTTACATAAGCTCGTACAGTGCACAACCGAATCAAAAAACATCTGCAGATCTTGTAGAAAGAAAATTTGGTGATGGTCCCTGAAAAAATGTCTGGTAAGACTTCTGTTTTGGTTTTAAAGTCCAGCTTTCAAAAAATACTTTTCATAAAAAGAAATATAAAGCAAGCAAGAAAAAAAAAAAAAAGCATAACAACGTAAGCTGGAATTAACTCTTGTGGTGGTTCCCGGTTAAGATTCAGCTGAACCTTCTGAGCACACCTCAGAGATGTGATGTCACTCTTTTTTTTTTTTTTTACTTAATTTACACAGATGCCATACTCATAAAACACTTGCATATTAGCTCCACATATTATCCACACAAAATCTAAATAATCAAATGCAAGATGACAAGGGCGTTCATACCTCAGTTAATGCTTTTGCCACTGGTATCTCCAAAGGTTCATCAGGAAGCCCCTTACCACATGATCCATTTGTGCACAACATTTGGTCTTCTTCCCTGAGGAAAATCCCAGTTCCCACCCACTTTCCTGCAACACGCCAGTGCATTGAGTATGGTTTTTAAGACACTTTTAAGAGCTACTCTCAGCCCGGTAGTTCGGAATAACGCCAGGCAGAACAGCCCCGCTGTTGTCTTCTCCGGGAGTTTTTTTGGCAGCTGGCAATGCCTTGTGAACATGTGGTCACAAAATGTGGAAAAAAAGTTGTTTTGTTGTTTTTTTGTTATTTAAATAGAAGATAAAAATCAAACACTCTTTAGAATTTTATCTATGTCCCTTTGACCAAATTAAAGGAAAAACCTTCATATCTGACGTTTGATGTGTGTGCTTTAAAAGGAATATGAAATTTATTTGATATTTGATATTTGCATTCGATATTTGTTTTTTAATATTTTTCCTGAAAAGAAATTGAACAACCAAAACATACAAGTCTGTTATGTTGCTTTATTTTTATTTTTTTTTTGTTTTCTTATTAGAAAACCTTTTTTAAAGAGATTCTTCCGTACAAATAGTCATGTGTATTAATACTTGTCATGTCATGTCAGAGGGTGATTATATCATTACATTCTAAATGTTTTTTTAGTCTTCTTTTCACTTCTTGCAATCGAGCATGACAATAAAAAACTGTTAACTTTTGTGAACAAGATTTGTGCCTAACTGCAGATGAACAACAGGATTGGCATTAAAATACAAAGCTAAAGCTGGTCTCTAAGTGACTGGATGCCTTCGTGGATGCTTACGTAACAACTAAAAAGCTACAATTTTGACTAAAACAAAAGAAAATAATAAAAATAAATAAATAAATACATTTAACATACCACCAAAAACACTACTGCATTCAGTCTACTAATGCAAATACAAGAAAAAATGCCATTCACGTGGAGTGTAATTAGCCAACTGTTTGATGAAAAATATGCAATTTGAGCTTTTTAAAGTAAATGAATTACCTCAGCGGCCGCTTCATAAGTGTCACCCAATTGATCAGAAAATCAGTTCAAGCTGTTTTAAATGCCACTTTCCTGAAAGTCTCATCAAGAATCATCACGGCCAACAAAGCTGTGAAGAGTGCTTAGTGGTTTGGAGAGCAAAGGCATTTGAATCGTTTTTATTCCACTTCATGTCGTTGATTAGAGCTCAGCTTTCATATTTTAGTTTTCTGGCTGATGTCAAATGTCTTTGTAGATGGTAGCTATGATGATTACATTGAGCGGTAGGCTGGGGAGAAAAGTATTTATACTACAACATGTCAGGACAGAAACAACCTGAATAAATCTAGTCTTGTTCTCACCGTTGATGTCGGTGCATAAGAAAGAAAAAACATGACTGTTAACCTTTGTGATTGAAGTCATAGATGTAAGATGGGCAGGGAACCTCCGTAACCTGCCCGGGAGAGCCGTGGGGCCAACAAATAAGACCATCCCAATCGGGAGGGCACACCTCATCTGCAGTGAAAAGAAGACCCCACACACACACATACACATACACACATACACACACACACACACACGCGCACGAGTATCAGGTATTTGATCAGTAGTTGGTTTAAAGAAAATTGTATAAAATATGAGTTAATTAATAAGTTAATTTATCTATATAGATACATGAAAAACTTTCTAAATATTCCACAGTTTGACTATGAAAAGTTTGAAATTAAAAAAGGGGGAAGGGGTTAAAAAATAAGAAAATGGACCAGTCGGCAAGAGCAATTTTATTGTGCCTGCAGTTTCATATAAATGTTACTGCCCTAAACAAGTCCGAATTCATTAATGTCAGAAGTCAAAAATCCACAGAGTAAACTTTCAGTTGTAGTTCAGGATGAGAGACTTTAAATAACCAACACATGAGGAGGCAAGACTGGCACATTCACACCCCATTTTCAGAAAAGGTTGTCTGAAATGCAACAAAGGTTTTCGAATGCAGTCTGCAGGTTTCCTTCATCGAAGCAATACTGTTTCTGATTACATGGGGGTGCATAGATCTGCTGTTTACGCCATGAGACTGTACACTTTCTAGTGATATATACTGCCCCCTATGCGGTCAGTTGTGGTATTTTTATAGAGTAGCTTTAACAGTCACAAGGACAAAGAAAACTGTTTTCTTCATCTTTGTTGATAAAAGTTATAGATCTAGAAAATTTGACAGGGAATGTTGTTAGAACTCTTAAAACACGTATTTTGTGTTATGTAAAACAGGGCTCAAGAGATCACAATTCAGGAAGAATAGAAATAGAGTCCTTCAGCTATTAACCTCCGTAACCAAAGAATTGAAAAGCGCAATGAAAAAGAAGAACGAGTAACACAAAAGTAAAAAACATCTCTCTCAAAACTTGTATAAATCTGTTGCAGAGGTCAAAGTCGTGATTTTTTTCATACTTTGTAAATGTAACGTCATACCTCAAAGAAAACACTGGCAATACTTTCTTTTGTATTTATCTTTAAATGTTTAAATGACTGAAAAAGAAATACTCACACACAGACATTATCATCAAAATGAGGAGCGAAATGGGAAAAATAAACATTATTGTGGACATGGTCCTTTTTGACAAGTCTTTGTGTAGAAATATAGAAACGTGGAAAAACAAACTTGGGCACACTAGAAGGCACGTTTGTTTTACTTAAATAAGTACAGTGGTTGTACCATACGAGGGCTCTTGTATTGTGCTAAACATGCTCTCCCACTGTCTTCACAGATCCACGGTGACTGTCCTCTGTATTAAATATTAGATATTCTGACCCTGATGCCTTCAAACAGATTCTCAAGCCAGCCCTGATCAGGTTGATGAAGAAGATGAAGAAGATGAAGAAGATCAAGAAGTCTTCACTTAATGTCACGTATTTAAACCCCACTTTTTATTAGAACTCCACTGCATTGCAAGTTAAAGGAAGAAAAACTTTCTTTTCAGTATTAAACTTGACCAAACAAAATGAAACCCTGGATTTCCTCATCACGGTCAAAACGATCACAAAAAGACAAAAAAACCTCTCAGTTAAAGGAGAATAAAATTAATAGAAGACTTTAACGCAAGTTTTCAGTGGAAACATTGTTCCAACGGTTTTTGTTGTTTTTGTTTTTACGTTAAAAGGGAAAAAAAAACTACAAACTTAGGTTTAGAAATATACTGTATATACAAATCAACAGCAGAACTTTGTTTGTTTGTTCTCTTCTGAATGAAGGAACCTCCAGCGTTTTCAGAGAAGCGGTGGCGTTCTGAGTCGGGACTCACCGACCTCGTAACCAATAAGTGGGCCGTGAGCTTCTTCTACAGCCAATACAGGAGAAGCATATTCTTTTCTTGAGTGTGTGCAGGTGATTTTAACACATTATTTCCCTTACCACTCAATGTTGTGTTAAGAAGTTATTCTCATTTCACTGTAGGCTGTAATTTTAATTTGCATATTCAAAAGAAAATTCCCCAAATACTATAAAACTCAACTCATAAATGCAAATGCTTATTGGACTGGCATTTTTACAACATTCAAACAGCTAATTATATTATGCATTGTGTTATTCACTCCAAATACGTTTAATTATTCCATATGCTTAAACACTCAGTTTAATATCCTAACATACGCCACGTCCAGTTATGCATCTCGGTTCTACACTGCTTCTCCACGACAATGTAATCATTTTCCCCAAACATTTTCAAGTTTTCTACTTATCAATACTCCCTCCCTCAACTCCCATTAAAAAAAAAAAAAACTTTTTTTCCCAAATAAACTACAAGCCAGAAAAACAACTCTAATTATTCCAAGTGAACTTTTTGTCAAAAAGTGTGAAATAACCTGCAGCATACCTGCGCTCGACGGTTCCATGCTGGAGAGGTTCTGATAGCACTGCATTTTGACTTCATACAGGATGTACATCTGCTCCTGAGCCGAGAGAGGACCATCGAACCCCATCTGTGTAGAACAAACAATCAGCCAGGCCTTAAAGTTTCAGTACCATTTGGGACTTCCTGGCATGTACGCTGTACTCTGGACAGATGGTAGGCAAAAGGAGCGGGGAAGCGACTGGTGAATGCGGAGCTGGAGGAACAAGAAAACAGACTTGAATGAAAATGCATTTTAGGAAATGTAATTTAATTTAATCTAATTGGATCCGATCCAATTACTCAGGACGCATTTGAAGGTGGTCTGGGACACTTGTGTTTCCATTCTGTTTGCAGTTTAAACAAAAAACCCTTCTGGGACGGATTCTGGGGCCACCTAATAAACTAACATCATCGACGTTAGGCAAATGACAATAAAGTTCTTTGTCACTTGATGTCTTCTTCATGTTTCCTTTTATTTTATACACCCTGGTTATTTTTTTGCACATATCCTTTATTAAAACACGCTTTGTTCCTCTTATGTATCAACTTATTCATATTGTTATTTCTAGCTTCTTCTTTATTTATTTCATTTTTTTTTCTTTTTTCTAGTTTCTAGTTGCTTCCAGCTCCTGCTTTTATTAATAAAAAAGTATATTTTTAAAAATTGGGGTTTTTAAGCAAAGATTCCCAGTAAGTTCAGGATCAATAAAACTAGTAATATTTTCTCAGTAACTTCAAGCCACGGACCCAGTGACACAGAAATCTACTCAGATAAATCACCGAAAGAGTAAAGATATTGCTCACTTCAAGGCATTGGAGGGCTCTTTCTTAGTTTCGTGGGGGGGGGGGGGGTAGTTTTTTTGCATTACATACAATACATGGTGTGATATTAAAAATGTCACAATGTAGTAAGCAATGTAGTAAAGACGGGTGGGCCAAACATCCTCCACAGTGGCGTGACAGACTGACAACATCCCACAGAAAGCCTCCTTGGATGTTAACAACATCAACTCTGAAACCAGAACATCGCAGTGCATCTGGTGTTTACTCAACCAAAAATGACACATGTTACTCCATTGCTCATTGTATTCATGACTGCCTGAATAAAATTCTGATCAGCGACGCTTCCCCAGCAGTGTCAGTCAGGTCTGTATCTAGTTATTTCAGCTCAGTCAAATGGGCGTATGCCCGTCCTCCTCCACTATTTGAAAGATGTGATGTAAGGCCATCTGTTGGACCTTTATAACTTTTTTTCAGAACTGGGCTACAACAAAGTGGCTGAAAAAGAAAATCAATGTGTTCCAATGGTGCAGACAAAGTTCAGATGTCCTCTTCATTGACATTTTTTTAGAAAGAGTCTAAAAAAGCTGTGCATAAAGCATTCCTTACAATCCTTAATAAACTGAACAAATGTTGTAAAGAGTACATGGCAGAAAGTCCTCCACATTGACGTGAGAGTGAGAACGTCACACAGAAAATCTTTCTGGCCGTACAAAAAAAATCAACTGTGAAACCCATACAGATGGTCCAGAACACGGTGGGGCATCTGGTGTTTACTCAACCAAAAAGGACACATGTCACTCCATTAATCATAACATTCCTGGCTGCCTGAATCAAATTCAAATGACTAATAATTAGCTACCAAATAACAGCTGGGTCTACATCCAGAAGGGCTGGATCCAAATATTCAGACATCCAGATACAAGGGATCGATAGCATTCATGATACATGTGTATAAAATATAGATTCCAAATACAAAATGTATTTTTTGTAATTCATTTTTGTGTTTGAGCTTTGAAAATGCATCATATTTCGTATTTAATTACTTTAATGCTTTGTATTTTGTCATTTAAAAAGACTAAAATACTTTCTAATAAGGTATACAAGATGACATATAAGAGAAAAATTACACCTGCAGCCTGATCACATGATCAATGAATGGATCACCTCATCGGTTTGCAATGTCTGTATGAGTCTGTTATTGATCCGTTGACTCGAGACTGGTGTCTTGGGGCACGAAAACATCCAAAACATGCAGAGCAGTGGTATCTGAAGACCAGAACTGACCAACACTGGCTGGTTTCTAAACCACTTACGACGTTCTGCACTTACCATGTAGAATACTGGTATGTATCTGGGGATTGATCCAGCAGTGGTACCCGGTGGCCTGGGATGAGAAATACCGCTTTAAAGTATTCTAGAGTCATACGTAAGGCTTTCTGAAGGACACCTATTGCCAGGCTATAAACTAACAAAGAAGAACTCAACAAGCCCATAGGTTTCCTGAAGAGTGCTTTTGAAGTATCGTTATGGTCTTTTTCCAGAGAGCAATATTACAAATGTGTGGTTGAGCAGGTCTGAAGGTAGCTGGGACACACCCGCCTTAGTTCAGTTATCGGAGGTCCGCTATTTTACCTTGACTTACTTCCTGATAACCAATAAAGCAACTAACATTATCCTACATTCATTCCCTTTTTCGATTGATGAACATTAAAGCACTTGCAGTTCTGCAGAACTTCACCAAAGGTCGCTCCTTGCGCTTTCTGCCACGCCACACCTTCAGAGCTTACAGTGGAGGCATGCAGAGGGACCTCTCATTTCAATTGTTATTTCAGTGGCAACACCAGAAATGACTTGCAGTCTTTGGCCACGGTGTGGTGAAGCCCCAAGGAATTGCAAAGCCATGATTGTTTAGCCAACGTACGGCTAGAACAAGCTGCCTGCAGCTGAACTAAGCGTGACCCTTCCAGGACAATCCACAGCCAACTGCAGCGGTCTGTTGTCGAACAACACAAAAAAATACAGTATATTTTGTGTAAAATAAGAACGACAAAGCACTGCTCTTTATACACAGCTCAAACGTCAATAGACATTACTCCTAATTATGATTTCTTTTTTTGGCTTTATATAAATGTACATGATGTGATATTACAAATTTCACAATCTCAAAAATTACAAACTACAACACATTAAGATGTGTTTGAATAAACTCTACTGCAACCGAACTCCGATCTTTTCTTTAGCCTGTTGTGATTCCCAGTGTTTCAAGTTTTGATTTTGACTCTTTGTTGACTTCAGTGTTTTTCCTTTTTTTGTTCGTGTGTTTTTTGGATCGGTTTTTTTAGATAAATATGTCCTTAGCCTCAACACCGGTCCCTAAATGATTCAGCAAGAGAGATTTTTCAAGCTTCAGTTTGTCAGTTTTTTACTCAGCACGAGTGCACTAAAGGTGAGCTCTACAACCTATCGTCAATTATTTTAGTCTCTTTTTATTTCTCTGTCTGTTACATAACTACTCTACCTTGAAAAACAATGAGTTAAAGAAGAGCTACTGATGTCCCATCTATTGCAGATCTGAAGCCGACTGTGTGGTATAGGCTGCATGTTTGTTTGAATTTAAGGCGGGTAACTGAGATCCATTCGCATGTGGTAACTCGAAACACACGAGGGGATGCATTTTATTGTCGGGCGTGAGCTCATGCAAACACATACACAGGTACACTTGTGATCACTGAGCACATGATTATTCCAGGTCTGCAGTTAAAAAAAAAAAACGTCCTCCTCATTAGCATCATAATGTGGGCATATTTTCAGCACTTGATGTCTATTTGCCATCATAGCAGATCTCCCGACCTTTTCTCTTTTTTTTTTTTGCCAAAGCACAGCACAAACATGAATGCCCATAACACAAAATGAAGAATAGGCCTATGAGATTATTACAACTCCTCACTTTGTAACACCAGCCGTAACACCAGCAGACCTGAACTGTACACTACGGATCTGAGTGAATATGTTTTTGCCGAAAAAAAAAAAAAAAAAAAAAAAAAAAAAACATCGTCTCTTGGTGAAAAACTGCAGTTGCATTCATTTTAGTAAAAGATTTTTTTTTTTTTTAAAAGACCAGCCCCAGGAGCAGAGGAGAGAGTTCCCACAGCTGGAAATGGGTTTACCTCTGGGTTGGTTTTAATCCATAGTTTCTTAACCCACTTTAGGCATTTTGTGTATTTTTTTTTTTATTGTTAAATAAACAGAGACTAGATGAAACATGTCATTTTCTGTGTCATGCTCATAATATACCAATAATTAAGACTTGCAAAAGATCAGAGGGTTTTTATATTACGCCCCTATACAAAATATGTTAAAGGAGTCATATGATATCTTTTCTGACAAATTTAGTGTCTTAATGAAACGTCTGTTACGCTCTTTGGTGAAATTATTGCAGAGATACAATACAACAGCTTCTTTTTTAACCCTGTCTTTACAGCCCTGTTAAAGGGGTTTAAGCGGGTGGAGTCTGGGGGATCGGTTGAGCCATCACCCAACCGCAGAGACAGTGAATTTTACTCTTGTCCCAGCTAATGTTCTTTAAAAGTAACTACTTTGAAATGTTGCAAGTAAACAATCAATAAATGCATGTCTACTAAACAAAACTTCAAAGTCACTTTTTAATGGCTAGAGCATGATCATTTGATATCTGGGCGGCCACCAGACCATGAAAACATCCCATTAAACCACTCAGTCGGTGTTGATTATGCTGCTCCAGTAAGGACGAATGGGAGAAGTTGAGCAGGTCATATTTTGGTACCATTTCCAAGTCACACCAGGACTTCGTTATAATAAGCAATGGCGTTCCTTATTTGGACAGCTGTGGCCTGGCTGAAATGAGCCAAATGAATCCAAAGATCTGCCGTATTGTTGTCTTCACAAGTGGTGGTTAATAAACTTGTCATGTCCAAAACTGGAAGGTATTGGAAGAGCTAAAGTGGTGGCTGTACAGGCCAACATAAAATGTTGCTGTAAAGAGTGGTGCCTGGCATGTTTTGACCCATATATATTACACAGACACCTCATTTAAAATACACTATATTTCCAAAGGTATTCGCTCACCCATCCAAATAATTGGAATCAGGTGTTCCAATCAGTTCCATGGTGTTCCACAGGTGTATAAAATCAAGCACAGACGCATCCAGACTGTTTTTACAACTATTTGTGAAAGAATGGGTCGCCCTCAGAAGCTCAGTGAATTCCAGTGTGATAGGATGCCACCTGTGCAACACATCCAGTCCTGATTTTCTCGAAGCTAAACATTTCACAGTCAACAGTCAGCTGTATTATAAGAACATGAAAGTGTTTGGGAACAACAGCAACTCAGCCACCAAGTGGTAGGTCATGTAAACTGACAGAGCGGGGTCAGCGGATGCTGAGGTGGATAGTGTAAAGAGGTCACTAACTTTCTGCAGAGTCGATCGCTACAGACCTCCAAACTTCGTGTGGCCTTCAGATTAACTCAAGAACCGTGAGCAGAAAGCTTCATGAATGGGTTTCCATGGTCGAGAAGCTGCATCCAAGCCAGACATCACCAAGTGGAAAGTGTCAGATGCAGTGGTGTAAAGCATGCCGACTGGACTCTAGAGCAGTGGAGACGCTTTCTCTGGAGTGATGAATCACGCTTCTCCATCTGGCAATCTGATTGACGAGTCTGGGTTTGGCGGTTGCCAGGACAACGGTACTTGTCTGACTGCATTGTGCCAAGTGTAAAGTTTTGGTGGAGGGGGGATTATGGTGTGGGGTTGTTTTCCAGGAGCTGGGCTTGGCTCCTTAGTTCCAGTGAAAGGAACTCTGAATGCTTCAGCATACCAAGACATTTTGGACAATTCCAACTTTATGGGAACAGTTTGGAGCTGCCCCCTTCCTCTTCCAACATGACTGCACAAAGCAGGTCCATAAAGACATGGATGAAAGTCTGTGTGGATGAACTGCACAGAGTCCTGACCTCAACCTGATAGAACACCTTTGGGATGAATTAGAGCAGAGACTGAGAGACAGACCTTCTCCTCCAACATCAGTGTGACCTCACAAATGTGCTTCTGGAAGAATGGTCAAAAATTACCATAAACGCACTCCTAAACCTTGCGGACAGCCTTCCTAGAAGAGTTGAAGCTGTTGTAGCTGCAAAGGGTGAACTGACGTCATATTGAACCCTGTGGATTAGGAATGGGATGTCACTTAAGTCCATATGTGAGTCAGGGCCGGTGAGGGAATACTTTTGGACATATAGTGTGTGTGTGTGTGTGTGTGTGTATATATAGAATTGTTTTATTTTTGATGAAAAACGCATACCATTTCACCTTTTAAGTGACATTTCAAAATAATCTAAACTGCAAAATGAATGCATTCCCATTAAATCATATTTTGCAACAAAGTTGTATTTTCTTCTCCAGTGTAAAGTCATTCCAAGAATAATAGCAATGGATATCCAAAACCTCCTCAATTTTGATAGGGTCATTTAAATTTCTGCAAACTTGTAAGCCATCATTCTTTACACAGAAAATGTTGTCTAAGGGCTTTTTTGGGAGGGGCTTCTCTCGTTCAAATTCAAAGATACTCACCCCGAAGTAAGGTTAATGACCGAGGAGCCGCAAATGCGACATTTGTGATGTGAAGATGTAAAATGAAAAGGGTTTTCATTGCAGTTTTGCAAAATACTCCTTTTTTCAACTCGCCAGAAAAAACATTTCATGTAAGCACCAAAACTGTTGACGATATTTGCATTTCTAATTCTTGCACTTTACAGTGCCGCTCTGTCAATTTTTACAAACTACTTAAAGATAAGATAAAGGTTTGGCATTGAAAAACACATTGTTTGGTTGAGGGACACATTAAAGACAACACATTTAATAAAACATCACATTATGCTACCCATCACACCCTTTTCCAAGATTATTTGATTTTTGAGGCCTCCTTCTAGTTTAAAATGCAAAAGGGGGTTTGACAGTCAAAAGGACATCACATTAAAAGTCATACTGGATGCACGGATGTGAGACCTTCTGTGTCATAAATATTTCACATTGTTCCATAAAAATGGGTTTTAAAATCATATGGCCATGATTAAATTATGCCTTTTTGTTTCTTTGATTGATACTTTTAGCTTCAGCACCTGCCTCCTACATTTTCTCTCATCAGACCACCAGAGATTAAAACATCAAATGTCAAATGTAAGGTAGGATTCCAGCCGGTAGGCAGCTTTATCATCCGCAACGATGACACAAGATGAAGAGGTGAATAAACGAAATAACAAAACTGACTGCTGCTTGTGTAAATTAACATAAACATGGTTTGCATTTGTATGATATGTAATATCTCTGTAGCTCTTTCAGAATTAAAATTGAGGCTCTGCGCTCTACTTGCCTGTTGCCATGGTTAATCATAGTAAAGGACAACACCCTCGTATGTTCTTAAGAGTTAAATGAACTTACTGTTTAAATGTTTTTGAACCAAAATCCTTAAAGGTTTTCTCATCTCTGTGCATATCAACTAACAGTTCAGAGTAAGGTTTGTTGAATACTGCTTATTTTATGTTATAATATGCCATAGTGGCAAATCATTTTTCATTCTTTTCAAATGTAAAATTTTTTACTTAAAAATTGTTCTGTGGTACATTTACATTTACATCTATTTCATGTCATAAAATGGTGTAGTTCATGAACTTCTAATTTGAACGGATACATTGTTTATGTTGACAACACAATTGATTTATTTACATATATTTCTGATTTATATTTTCATTCTGTGCTTATATAATGTAAAATGCATTCTGACAAGTATTTAATTGTCTCAATCTCCTTTACAGATGTTTCCATAATTCATTTTGGGTTTTTTTTTCATTTTTGTCCAAAGCAACGCAGTATTATAATCAACCAAATCAGTCATACCCGTCATTATTCCAGTCATTATCAACCAAATCAGTCATACCCGTCATTATTCCAGTATTTATTTCATTTAAGTCCCAGCAGCAGATCTCTTGCCTAACTAGCCCTCGCCATTCACTCCACAAAAATTCTATCTTGAAACATATCTGGTACCTCGCCTAATTCCACTGGTACATAACGTACCGAGTAACAGCAGGGCAGGGACAGGCTTTGTGTAATGACTCAGGGGTGTCCAAGAGCCACTATTCGAAACAACTTCGATGGCTGCGGAATTCCCAACAGCACATTAGATCAAGAGATTTTTACTGAAAAACTGGCATTCCGACTTCACTGCACGCTATCTCGGATGTCTTTTGTTGATACCTGTCTGGTTCTCTGCTCGTCTCACATGCTTTGTTTCTCTGATTGGTTGTACTCTTATCCAAAGGCATCCAGAGGCAGTTTATTCTTTTTTCATACTGACCCCTGCCAATCAAAGCTGAATCATTGAGAACAAGAGTAAATCTTTATATTGAGGGGTAAAATAATTAGAATGGCTGGCCATTTTTGCTTCTCAGTCAGTGTAGTAGTGTGATATCTGTAACAGTGGTGCTGAAGTTCCTCGAGTTTATGCAAATAAGCCCACTAAACATACAGAGTGACAACAGTAGAGCCTGTAAAACCTCTAAACAACTCTGACTCCTCACTGGTCGTGTGACTCATCGGTCATAAATGTACCCACCTAAATCTTATGTTTCATTCCTCCCTGTGTTTCAGCTGCTCCTCATCACTGCCAGCATGTCAAATGAATAAACCTCTCGCGTCTGCCTATCTCCGCCTCCCAGGAAAGCTATTGGACTTACACTTTTAAAGGGTTGGCTCCAGATAACATTAATTATTTTTGCTTTAAATAGAAGTAAAGAAATGTGTTGTAACTGATGCAGGTCACATCTCAGATACAAAGTGGTCTGTCACACACCCAGTAATTACAAGATATAGGTAATTACGGTAAATGATTATTGACAAAACTACGTTAAATCAGAAAGAAATGCTCATGAAAAAAAATGAAGCTCGTAGCGAGTGGTGAAACCGTCAGTGAAAGGAAGGAACTGAAATGTTGGCCAGACTTGGCTGTACAAAAGATTTAACTCATGAGCTGATATTTTGTTCCCGGGTCTTGAATTTCCATCACCTGACGTATTTAGATGGATGAACTGTAATGAAAAACGAGGGACGATACACACATGACAGACAAATACAGTAGTGGCAATGGCAGCTGCAGTCTCCTTGTGAATGACCATCCATATATATTTGTTAGTCTATTTAATGAGATACAAATAGAAAATATTAGAGGTAGATGTTATCTGATTATTTTTTAAGTGATTTAGCATCAGACACAGAAACAAAAAAAAAACTATTAGTCTTTCTTAATCATATGTACACAAAATAAAACCACACAATTTTCAGAGCAAAAGTCAGTTTTTAGACAAAACCCAGCAGAGATGTATCACTTTTTAAGGAGACTGTACCATACCGATGCTTGCAATGATTATTGTGAGTCATTCATGTTTAGATTTAAGGGAGAACAAAAAAAAAGTTAGAAAAAAAAGGGGTACCTACAACTGTTGCACAATAGTGTATAAAGCACAACTTGTGTTTTAACATAAATGTAAAAATATCAGTCATCCCCCTCTATCATCCCAGTTTATTTTCTCCTCTAGATACTGTGACTTGAATGTAGGCTCAGTTATTTTCACAGCAGGAGACGGTGGGCTCCAGGAGGGATTACCAGTCTCCCAAAATTTAAAAAGAAAAGATGTGGACGTACCGTATTGCAATGTTTCTTACCTGTGCGTCAGTCCAAGTCCAGTAAAGCAAAAAGTTTAAGATCCATATCAGAAAGTTGGCAACTCGTCGATCTTCTATCATTTCTTCTTTTTCCCAACAAGTGTAAACGGTGACTAAGATGTTCACTTGAATCCTCCGTGTTGCGGGCGCATCTTCGTACAAGATCGACACCTTATTGAGAGAAAAGTTTCATCACAAGTTGCGGTCTTCAACCCGAACCGCCTCATTAATTCTGATAACAATTCCACGTTGTTGACACTCAAACGCCCCTTTGAACGAGTCGCACAAAAGGTTGGGATGAATGAGTCCTCGGAAAACGAATCCCGATCCGCTCCTCGCTGCGTCTGCGTCTGCGGAGGAAGAGTCCTGGAGATTGGTGTGAAGATGCGACCTGCGGAGCAGGTGGGCTTCGCGTGCACGCGCTTTTATAATCTTAACTGTTGTGAGTCCCCTGTGCACGCGGACACGCACCCTCCCACCGTGTAAGAAATCAACAGCAATCCTACGCTGGCCAGCAAGTGATCATGTTGTATGATTGTGATTATGAGCGTGTTCTCCTCCAGGATTAAGTCGCTGCAGCACCACGCGGATGAGCAGCTGGGCTGAACAGGCTTTACATACTATTAGTGGTGTTACTGCTACTACTACAGGCATGTTTCATATATGCACTTAAAAAAAAATCACAGGTATTTGTGGCATAAATGATGAATCCAGGGGCATTTATCGAACTTTAATTTTTTAAATGTTGACCCCTTGTGTTCTCATAACTTATTTTGTTGCATGACAATAGCAAGTATTTAATCAGGCTGTTCAAATCTATGATTTTAACCAATTATTGCACCAATAATAGATTAATTTAGGTCAAATTTAATTAAAGCACAACGTCAGTGCTCTTCGGTCCTTGTGGGCTGACAGTCACATAATACTACTGAATGCAAAAAAACAAGCTGATATAGAATTCAATAACAGATTCAGTCACCAATCAGTTGCTGTTCATTACCTGACACGGTGTAATTCTGTGCACTCTAGTACTTACTTAGGCGTACTATCGAAAAAAAAACATTATTGGGAATCAATAAACTTTGAGAACAGCAGCAATAGCTGTGTCCTTCCTGTGCATACAGCCAGGGGCTGAGATGTTATGTCATTTATTTATTAATTTATTCTCAACATAGATGAACTCAGCTATGCTTTAATGTTGTGTCTTGTCAATTATGAGCGAGGAATGCACACTACCAGCCTGTGACTTGTGAAAAAACGGAGAAGCACATGTCTTTAACCACCTGAACTTATAACAAAGGAAGGTTCAAGTTCTGAAGATGACCAGTTTCTGCAGCTTCCAGAGTTAATGCCTCCCTCAGCTTATCTAACCAGATTCGAGTTGTTTCTCATTTATTTTTATTTTTAATTTTTACTTATATCCATTATTGAAAACCTGCCTGAACCTACTACAAATTCAGTAGGTCACCCTGGAGTTGAAGCCAGAACCTGCAGGACCAGTCACCACTGACGGCTTCAGACACGCGTGCTTGATCGGATGTGCTGGACGGATATGGTTGGTTTTTAGGAACATGAGTACGTGGGTCAAAGAGGAGTACTGAGCCAGCCCAGCACCAGCTGCAGAGAAGGTCGACTTTGTTCTTACACGGGGCGTTTGCACAAAATTAGAACGACAGCGTATGCAATCACCCGGAGGTATCTGTTGAAAACAGACATTAGATCCGGCTGGAAGATTTTGTAAGTTTGTTATAAAATGCACATGTGACTGGAGAGATTGGCAACTTCTGAGCTGTTCAGCTGTGTGTCAACTTTCACAGCAAAAAAAAGGTATTAAGTGACATCAGGTCTCAAAAGCAAAGGTATCAGGTGCAATGAACAGCGCAGTCGTTGGGACCTCATAAAGATCCAGACCATTCAAAAGCTCAGGCTCCTCCAAAAAAACACCATCTTGCTTCAGTTGATAACTTGTGATGAAGTTCCATCCATTATCTATTCCCGCTTACTCCGGACTCCGGGTCTGTCGTGCCTATGCGGACACATAGTAGGCGAAAGGCAGGCAGGCGGGTACACCCTGGTCGCCAGTACACGGGCAATTTAGAAGTATCAATCAACCTACCCTGCATGTTTTTGGACTGTGAGTACTGTGAGGGAACCCACGCAAGCACAGGGAGAACGTGCAAACTCCACACAGAAAGACCCACCGGGCCGGGAATCGAATGGAACCGGGAACCTTCTTGCTGTGAGGCAACAGTGCTAACCACTAATCCATCGTGCTGCATATTCTGCAGCAAGTAATGGTTTGGTGCTTCTTGGAAAAGTGTCAGTGTGCCTTTAACTTGTCTATCCCATAATGCAATGCAATGCACGAGCCACCTGAAGTGTTTTCTTTATCTCGTCTGTAACATGAGTGCATGAACAGGTGAGCAGTTCACGAGTTGCAAATCTGATGAGGCCTGGATGGGTGCAGGCGTTACAAACCTTCAAGCTGCCAGATGTGTAGAGTCAAACATCTCTTCATTTGTGGCTGTGTTCAGCATCTGTTTTCTAAGTCTTACTTAACAACATAAACACATAGGCACAAAGCAGTGAAAAGTTATCCTTTCATCCCTTTTTGTTCTATTAAAGCCTAGTGAAGTGCTGCTGCACTTAACCAGAAAATGATCCAACTACAATTACATATCCAATTTATACAACAAAAGACTAAATAGTACAAAGGGAGAAGCCAACAAAGCAAAGTATGCAGCTTTTCTTTTACCGTCTAAGCCACATGGTGGCTTTTCCCAAGAGTGTAATGCTGCGTGACAGCGTGATCCCAAACCGGGCTGGCGAGCTGTGCTAATTTAGGTTTTTTTTCAATAGTCTGCAGCCTAATCATAACCCAGAAATGCAAAAACTACGATAAACTATTTCAAATTGCTTGGACAATATTTTATTGTTTTCAGGCTTTCATTTACTCGTTGGCAAATATGTTTTGTTCATGATGTGAAGCTGCATGAGCCAGCGGAGAAATTCAAATCCAGTTTTTTGTCTTCTCCTGGTTAATAGAGATAATAAATATGAGTTGTGTCTTCACATCTCTGAACATTGACATCTGCTTACTTAAACATATTCACATTTTTCACACTTTTTTTTTTTTTGGATCTAATTTGTGGTGGTTTTTTTTCATTTTTTTTATCAAAAGTCAAAAGTGTGGATCTAATCTAGAGAAAGACCGGGTTCCGCCCTTCGCCAGGTTGTGATTAAAGCACCGTCCTGTTGTTGTTTCTTTGTGACTCATAAAGGCTTTGTCCCCAGAGATGTGCAGCTTGATGGGGTTCAGAAGTCGTGATCGAATTGTCACTGCAGGGCATCTCTCTCTTGTGTGCTTTCAAATGCTCCCGGGTTGCTTACGTTTAAATTATTGGGACATTGTTCTTGATACTGAGAAGTACCTTCCAGTCACATTGACTGAGTCTAAGCAGATAGTTGTCTCTAAACTTCAGAATGCATTCGGCAACGTCCGTTTGTCTCACCATCGGTAAACACCAGTGACCTTGTGTCATTGGAGGAGAAGAATGCCAGGTCCATTAAACCGCCGCTGTATCTTCCAGGTATTTTGGCCCTCGAGCTGTTTCAAGCCTTTTATTTAGACTGGGATGTTTCTCGGTTTGTGTTCTTGTGGACGTTTAAAAAATGTCATCAGCCACAGCCAAAACTACAGTTCCAATCTAAAGTCCTCATATAACCAAAGACAGTCAAAATCCCTGACTATGACTATGAGTTGCAACTGCTTGTTCCCACTGTTTTCGTATAATGCAACAGGTTTTTTAAGATGCCGTCATGCAAAAATTTAGTTCCTCTTATTTCAAATTTGTGGTTGCTTCTTAAGATAAAGCCTATTTTAAAGTTTATTTCAATGTTTTTGAAGATGTGCAGCCCAAGTAGCTGGAACGCGAGACTCGGTTCCTCATGTCCTCTGAAGTACATAAGAACAAACCTAGAACAAGTGTACTTAGTACTGAGAAATGGCCATGTTTTGTTTGTTTTTTTCCCTGTAACAGATTAATCATAGTTTCATCTGTCCGTAGAACTATTTGGCTTTCTGAAGTTTTCTTTCGTGAATTTCATCACTTGCCTAAATGTTCCAAAGTATTTTTTTCTTTTCAAATAGAAAGGTTGCTGTGATCCACAACTTTTATGTTCTTTAATTTAATTCCAATTCTCCAGCGTGTTTTTTGTAATACTGTACGAACTTGTTGATTTGGCCACTGATTATATTCCTGCTACATCTCTGATGCCCTATTTGACTTGCGCCGAGAACAGCTTTTTGTTATTTATTACTGTAACTTGAATATGTTCTTGTTAAAAAACAAAACAAAAAAAAGAACGGAAAAACAGTTTGAGTAATGAAATACTACACGACTTTTCTTTTCCCAGGATTTTAAGAGAACAGAATGTTTTGCTTTTGAAAACATCTCTCCTCTTATCTCATTAAACACAAAACTGGTGACCCCAAAAAAGCAAAAATGCCGCGTTTCAGCTTCTGTTGACCATGTTCAGCATTAATCTAATGTTTCATGTGTTCACTGTTTAATTAAAATAAGTAATCAACAGAAAAATGTTACCAAACAACCGACACAAAGCGTGAGGTACATTTTCCATACAACAGTTGAATATTTTAACAGCTTTTACAACCATGTTACAGGCTTAAACGTTTCCCATCGCGGTTTTTTTTCAGTGTTCTCCTTCCTCCGTGACCACGCCGCAGTCGGATTCAAACGAGGCTCAAACCAGTAATGAGACACAGCCGTGCTCTTTTTCACAGTATCATGGTTCAGCTGTAATCAGGATGTGATTTAAGAAGTGATGAAAGGGGATGAGACGGCTCTTATTTGCGCACATTTTCATGTGTTCTAGCTGTAAATGTGTGTGAAAAATCCCAGTCTGCATGTTCACGTCCTCTTTTAAAGGTCTTTAACTATTCATAAAGTCCTCCAGTCTCAAATAAGAGCTCAGTGCACAATCGACACGTGGGCAGAGCCCACATGGTGACTCAGTGTGTTAATGCGTTCAGTGCATACGCCAGGACATCACACTGTCATCTTTTCAGTTTGTGACTGTTGATGGTGCGCAGCTGTCAAATTGTCATCTGTGGGCTAGTATTAACCTGGTTTGAAATAAAATAAACCGCTTTATACCGAACAATAAAGAGGAGGGACGCAGAGAGACAAAAAGCAGTAAGTGAACAGAAAAGTATATGTTTGTAGAGCTGGAGAGACATCCTGGTTGCTCTCACACTCTCTCACACACAGTTTGAATAGTATGTGATTATAATATGACCCCAGCTCTTGTTTTTCCCTCTGCTCAATTAGAGGAAAAAGGCCGTCCACACCCACGACCCACAGAGGGCCGCTCGCAGCTGGAGTGGCGTCCTGGATGGGTTCAGCAGCCCCTTGTTGGGATTTTTTTTTTTTTTAATATATAAACCAACAAAGCCTCTTACTGCTTTGCAGACATGAGGAAGTTTATATATACCTATATAAAGCGATGCCTCTAATGAGCAAGATGCACATCTCCAGTTTCTCTTGTGCACTGATTGTCATGTCTTGTCTGCTCTCTACTTCTTTGAATGCCCAAGTACTAAAAATGATGATTATTATTATATACACAGAAATCCAGCCAATCCATAATCTATACCCTATTATTCCTATTCAGTGTCACAGGGATCTGTGTTGACAGTGCCGGTACAACCTGTAGAGGTTCCTGGTCCATTGCAGGGCCACATTTACACAAACAACCACACACTCTCATACTCACTTCCATGGGTACTTTAGCACATCACACATCAATCTGACATCAGACTGTGTGCTTTTGGACTGTTGGAGGAAGAAGGAGATCTGGAAAAACATCCCACAGCCTTCATTAATACACTTTATTTCTTGGAAAGACTGCCCATTGTTCATGATGTGTTATATTAAGTTGTATTAAACCACAGTTGTCTGAAGTGTAACCTTTGAACAGGATTCTGTCTCGCATGTCATGTGGGACAGAATCCTGTCATGCTCAAAGGATGTCGCTTCTGTCATGTTCATTTTAGATGTTGCTTCCGTGCTTGTGATGTGAATAATAACTCTGTGCTGATATTTGACTCTGATCAAAATACACTTGTGGCTCAGTAGGAGAACCAGTTTTAAACGGACCAAATGTAGCTTCTTTTTTTTTTTTTTTTTTTTTTTTTTTTTTTTTACATTTTTTGTCCACCAACTTGTTACTTCTATAGTGAGAGTTTCAAAAACCCGATGTGTTACTTGGTTCAACCCAAGTTCAATGGCACATTATTTTCGCCCACTGAATCCTTTGTTCTTCTTTTGTTTCACGGGTTCAAGTCCTATAAGGTCATTTTAACTTTACGGTGTACTTGGCAGATCTGAAATGAAAGGCAATTAGCATCCTAACCTTTACTATGAGTCTTGGCTGGTATTTTTTTTTTTTTTACTTATTAAAGCCAGTGGAATACTTAAACCTGGTGACTGGACAGCTGTTTGAACCTTCTGGTCATAGCCACTTCCTAGTATCTGCATCGATTTTGAGACAAGATCTATAAGTACAACTAGCCGTCAGTAGCAGAACTACGAGTTTTATGTATATATGACTGATACAGGGTTAGTCGGTGATCTACAGTGACGACTATATAAACAGGTATCCAACAGAGACATCCATACAAGCAGGTGGAGGTAAACACTGGGATGGTCAGAGGGTGGGACTGCAGGTCAGGATGCAGCTCCTGAGGCTCTGGTCTGCAAACATGTACAGAAGAGAAAAAGATGAGACAGACCAGCATAACAAACTACAAGAACAATGGAGAACAATTATACTTATGAGATGCTTCTAATTAATAACGAAGAAGGGAAAGAGAAACAGAGGAGGTGAGGGGCACCAGTTAGGGGGGTCATGTTGGTCTCCCCCTTCAGTGTAGGTCTACAGCAGCAGATCTAGGATGAAGCTGTGTTGAAGACCAGCTGCTCTAGTCTGGTCCTGCAGCTGCAGCTACGACTACTGACCCTAACACATTAAGGTACTAAATATACACTAACTATATGCTTTATTAAACAGAAATGTTTTAAGTTTAGTTTTAAAGGCGGTATCAGCCTCCTTAACCCAAACTGGAAGTTGGTTCCAGAGTGATGGTTCCTGATAACAGAAATCCGTCCTCCACATCCACATCTGGATACTCTAGGAACTACAAGTAAACCTGCACTCTGAGAATAGAGAGTTCTATTAGGAACATATGGTTCTATCAGGTCTTGCAAATATCGCGGCGCTAGGCCATTTTGGACTTTATACGCAAGTAATAAAATTTTTAATTGAATTCTAAGTTTTACAGGGAGTCAATGGAGGGAGGCTAACACAGGAGAGACGTGTTCTCTCTTGTTGATTCCTGTCAGCACTCGCGCTGCTGCATTTTGGATCAGCTGGAGGCTGTTCAGAGAATTACTTGGACATCCAGCCAACAACACATTACAGTAATCTAGTCTAGAAGATACAAACACGTGAATTAGTTTTTCAGCATCACTCTGGGAGAGGATGCTCCTAATCTTTGCAATATTACAGAGGTGGAAAAACGCAGTTTTACAAACCTGATTAATATGCTGTTTTAATGACAAATCCTGATCGAATATAACGCCAAGGTTTCGCACAGTTTTACTGGAGGCCATCGCAACACCATCTAATCCCTTCCTAAGCTGTTTAGGACGACAAACAATAACTTTTGTATTATCAGAATTTAGAAGTAAATATTTCAGTGGACATCCAGTCCTTGATGTTTTTAAGACACACCTGAAGTTTCGCTAATGGTTCTGCATAAAACTATGATGAACATGTTAAATTATTTTGTTCTTTGCAATTAGATATAAATAATTGTATTTGGAACAGTTGATGCACTAATTTAAAAATTTAAAGGATGAAATGGTTAAAATATTTAGGTCCTTTACAATTTATATTACCTTTTAAAATTAAAGACAAAAATTGATTTTCCTCCTGAGCTACAAAAATCCATTCTTGTTTACAATGAAAAACAATTTTTTCACATTTCAGATGTTATATTTTTCTTTACATCTTCAGATTTTCAATTGAGATGTGGGCCTATTAAAACAAATCCTTTTTTTTTTCTAAACAAAAGGCTATCAACTGGTATTTCTTCTCAAAATCTGTTATTATGACAGACAGGAGCAGCTGATTGGTTGTTTTAAAGCCCAAATGGTCCCCAGATCCAGATCGGTTGAAAAGGAGACATTGAAAAAGGGACCATTGGAAAATAAGTAGCAAGGATTTCACCAAAACCAACATTTTATCTTTCATGTAAATCCATTGAGATAAAATGTCGAACTTTAGAGCAGAAATAAACACTAAATCTATGCATTATTAGGAGCATGGTCATTTGATTGGCAGCCAGCACAGCCAATAGCAATCTGCCATCGTTTTAGTTGCTTAGCGTCTTGACGTCTGAGCTGTAAATAAAGATCTAACAGTGCAGAGTCATTAATATTTTAAAGATATTTGTTGTGCTGTCAATCATATTTAAAAACCACCATGAGTGGCTGTGGGTTGGCCAGGAAAACTCAGAGGATGAAGGATAGGCAAGTAGCAGGCAGCCGTGCAAACCATACCTTAGCTGTAGCCAGCAGTCAGTTTTTGATGTTGCCCTCAAAATTTGAAACAGGAGGTTCTGCTGACATACAGTTGTACATCATAAATGTGCACAACTGATTTATAAAAAGGACACTTTGGAGGAAAGGATTCTGACTCCGGTCCATGAAACCAGCTGCCATGGTGAACAAATCTGTAAAGACGTGACTGAAAAGGGCGTTTTTAAATGGTAGCTATGTTGCAACAATTAGCCCAATAATTTCTATAAAAAGTACAACGTTACCACATTAAGAAAGGGGTCTAAGAAGGCTTGGTAAAGAATACTGACTTCAACATGAAAGATATTTCACGCCGTTTAATTCCGATATCGTGTACAGGCCTTAAGTTATGAATCTGACAAATCACCCAAACAATTATGACTCCCGTATTGATTCCCCCTTTGTCCATGTGATGTATCCTAAAAGTCCAATCGTCCCTAAATCCAGGTTCTTTTCCCGTTCCATCCACTCGGTATTTATCAACGAAAAACAGCTGATTTCCCAAAAACGGACCAAAAAAATGGAATGATAATGCTTCCTTTGGTGGAGGTCGCTTACTCCTTGCGCCACCCCTGTCATACACACCCACCCTCCTTTTATCCCTCCTGTTGAGTCCACACCTGTCTCCCATTTCCATAATTGCAGGTCTGCCTGCGCCATAGTCACATGTTGCACTGATTTAAAGGGATATCCTTCTTTTCTACCCCTTTCCCTTTGGGCACAAGTTTCGAAGAGAAATTATCTGAGGCTTTGGAAAGTGGATGCGTACGAACCCAGACCAAGTCTCCCGGCGTGAGTTGTACATCCCTTCTGCGGATATTGTAATATTTGGCCTGTCTGTTCTGACACCCCTCTACTGTCTTCTTAACTTGATCAATCATCTGCTTCTGATGTTCCAGAAATGAGTATAGGGATTGATGTGGAGTAGGTGGGGAGCAAATGATTCTAGGGGGCCTTTTAGTGTCCTTCCAAGTGCTAATTATGCCGGCGTATGGCCCGTAGTCTCATGATATGCAGAATTTATGGCAAAGCAGAATTCCTTGACTAACTGGTCCCAGTTCTTATGTTGGTCCCCAACATATGAGGCAATCATCGTTTTGATGGTGCGGTTCGAACGCTCGGTGAGATTGGCTTGCGGATGATAACTAGTGGTGAATTTCTGCTTCAACCCCCAGTTCTTACACAGGTTAGCCATCTCGTTACTGGTGAACTGGGGCCCCCGGTCAGAAATTACCTGACGTGGGACGCCGAAACGGGTAAATATCTCCTCTTTCAACAGGGTGACTATGTGGGTGGTTTTGGCATCCCGTAGTGGAAATAGATCCACCCACTTTGTGAAATAGTCTATAATTACTAAAAGGAAGACATTACCCTTTTTGCTGCGTGGGAAAAACCCCATGAGGTCCATCCCAAGTTTTTCCAGGGACCCTCGGCAGGGGTAAGCTGCATAAAACCCGAAGGCTTCTGGTTGTCACCTTTGTAGGTCTGGCAGATATTACATCCCTTGACCTGATTCCAGGGGTCCTTGTGGACCGATGGCCACCAAGCTATTTCCAGGATCTGGAGGAGAGTTTTTAGTCTGCCGAGGTGTCTGCTAAGAGGGTGGTTATGGAAGTACCTAAAAAAAAACGGTATCAGAGATTTTGGGACCACAAGCTGAAATGTATCTCCTTCATCCTTTACTGGTGAGCGTCTGTATAGGAGACCCTGCAGCATGGTAAATGTAATACGGTCGGGCCCATTACCGGCATCCGCATCTTTTGTCGTTGCGGTAATTTCTGGATCTTTTTCTTGCTCTTCCCTTATCTCGGCTAACGAAGAAGGAAGAAGGAAGATCCGAAGAACACGAGGAAGTTGTTGCCACATAACTGTAACTGAAAGAGGAGTCATGAGAGATCGGGACAGTGCATCAGGCACATTATGAAGCCCTTTCCAATATTGGACCTTAAACTGAAATTGCTGGAGACGTAGGAGGCAGCGGGTCAGTCTGGAAGAGGTTTTGGGACAGTTAAAGGCTCAGGTCAAGGCGGCATGATCCATGAATACTGTAAATTCCACCCCCTCAAGGTAGTGTCTCCCTTTTTCCACAGCCCAGACTACAGCCAAGCACTCCTTTTCAGAGGTAGAATAATTGCACTCTGCTCCTTTTAAACCTCTAGAGGCACAGGCAATTACCTTCTCTTGGTCCCCTGTCCGTTGCACCAACACAGCCCCTAATCCAACCTCACTGGCATCGGTGTGTATTTCAAAAGGCAGAGATGTGTCAGGCTGTATTAGGCTCGGTGCATTCACTAGGGCCTGCTTCAGCTGGGCAATCCTCAGTCCATTCCCATGCCATGCCTTTTTTCTTTAACTGGTTCAATGGGGTTGCTAGATCGGCAAAATGGTCTATACATTTGTGGTACCATCCGACAAGCCCCAGGAACCGCTGGAGAGTCTTAAGGTTGGTGGGGATAGGGTAGGATGTTACTGCCATTGTTTTCATAGGATCTATCTGTACGCCCTGATCAGAAACAATATGGCCCAAAAACTTTAGCTCCTGCCGGGGGAAAAAAAAAAAAAAAAAACATATTTCTTCAGGTTGAGCGTTAAACCTGCCAGATGGAATTTTCCCAGAACCGCATGTAGGTCTGTGAGATGCTGTTCGGGAGTGGGTGAATATACAATGACGTCGTCGATATAAACAACAAATTTTCCCTTTTAGCTCCCCCAGAACCTTCTCCATCAGTCTTTGGAATGTGGCCCCAGCGTTCTTAAGCCCAAACGTATAGACTCTAGCAGCTCATGGTTAATGGGCATGGGATAAGCATCCGAGTGGGTTTTGGCATTGAAGCACCGGAAATCTACACAAAACCGCAGAGCCCCATCCGGTTTCTAGACGAGAACTACGGGAGCACCCCAAGCCGATTGCGATGGTTCAAGGATGTCATCCTGGAGCATCTGCTCCACATGGTCTGCAATAATCTGTCTTCTGAGCAGTGACACCCTGTACGCCTTGCAGCGGCCTGGCACCTCGTCAAAGGTGAGGATTCTGTGTTCCTCCATCCTTGTCTTGCCAAGACTCCCAGAGCACACCTTTGGCCAAGCCTGGAACAGTGCTCCAACCTCGGGCGGATGGTCAAGAAAGGAGGAGGGAGATGATGTCAACGTCCCAACAGAGGTCACAGACACATAAAGACTGGCACTGGACTGGACCAACTGAGCATATGACTCCCGTTCCTCCTGTGGTTGAAACATGAAAGGATGGAAGGTGTAGCCTCGGGTCCCTTCACTCCGTATGTTAGCTCTCCCATATTGATGAGACTAGCTGTTTTCTTCAGAAACTCTAGCCCAAAGATGATAGAAAATGCAAGTCTTCGTCAGCCATTACGTAGGTCTCTAAGGACCATATCCTCTCATGCCAAGTATATATGAACACCATCTTGCCCAAAGCCCCATATGTTTTTCCATTTGCTAAGGCGAAACTTTGGTTTTCACACCGCTTCAATTGCTCTCCTTTACGTGCAAGCTCCACCCAGAGGCTTTGTCGCATGAGTGAAAACGTGCACCCTGTGTCCAATACTGCCTGGCATTGCTTGCCCCATACAGCCATGGGAACATGCAGAAGGGACAGGGGTGACCTTGTGCCTGAATGTGCTACTACCACTGCATCACCAAACTTCCTGCTGTCATTTGAAGACACTTTGTCTGGTGTCCTCTTGGCTCCCCTTGCCTTGGCCTTTTGCATATCTACCTTTCCCCAGTATTCTTTCGATGCAGTGCAGTCCTTTTCCACCAGGGTCCCAATTTGAACTACCTGGTCCACAGTGGTCACGGCGCAACAGAGACTTCCAGCGATTCTGGTGTTGCAGTTGTTCAGAATTTTGCGGACTAACGCCATTTCCGTGATGTCAGGCTTCCAACGGACACAGAGCACGGTAATCATAAGCAAAGTCCCTCAGACACCGATCCGGTAATTGGACCATGTCCCTTAGCTTTTCTTCTACCGCCGAGAGATAATCAGGAGGCAAGAAAGCAGCCTGAAAAGCGACTTTATACTCGGGTCAGTTATGCACATGGATTTTTTCCACTGACCACCAGCTATGTGCTGGTCCTTTAAGAACGCTGGAAAGAGCCCCCAGAAGCTCTACATCTGTCAACGGGCAAACTGCGAAAAAGGTTTCACAGCCTTCTACGAAGTTTAGCACATCAGCCACCTTTCTGGACCCACTGAAGGATGGGAACTCCATTTGGATAGCTGGTTTAGCATATACCATAGGTTATCTGGAAAGGTTTTGGCTGTACGAAGCCTCCAAGCCTCCATCCCTAAATCCAGGTTCTTTTCCCGTTCCGTCCACTTGGTATTTATCACCGAAAAACAGACCAAAAAAATTATCCATCCGCTGTTTAGAAGGGAAATCCATAAATCAAAATGTGATCGCTGCTTAGTGGTATACCACGGCAAGACAAAAATCACCAAAAACGGCAACGCTCTCACCAGATCTGCGGAGCCTGTAATCCCCTTTGCGCTGATCTGGATGAAGGTCGACGTTCTCCCCTGCTACCGGTGTTTCCTGTAGAGGGTCCACCTGAGGCGTAGCCCAGGTGCGGTTTCCTGACGGCAGTATCCACGACTCCCCCCCGGGAATGGAATGATAATGCGTCCTTTGGTGCCGGTCCTGTGTTCGGTGGCTCTCGCTTACTCCTTGCGCCACCCCTGTCTCTCTCTCTCACACACACACTCACACACACACTCACACACACACACACTCACACACACACACACACTCACACACACACACACACACACACACACACACACACACACACACACACACACACACACACACACACACACACACACACACACACACACACACACACACACACACACACACACACACACACACACACACACACACACACCCTCCTTTTATCCCTCTTGTTGAGTCCACACCTGTCTCCCATTTCCATAATTGCAGGTGTGCCTGTCCCATATTCACATGTTGCACTGATTTAAAGGGATATCCTTCTTTTCTACCCCTTTCCCAGTGAGACACGAACTGTGTATACAACACTGTGCACCTTACATTGGTATCAAAAAATAAACATTCACTGACAGGGATACATAAATGTGACAGCGTCATAATGTAGTATGACATTAAGAGCCCCAAAAACTGTGTGGACTTTTTGAAAAAGGGCATAATATGTTTTCTTGAAAGTCCAAATACATTTAGCCCAACTTTAGTCCTCCTGAATCCATTTTTAACTTTAAAAACACCTGTTAATCGTTTCAGTTTGTGTGGGATTTTTAGAAGAAAATAGAAATGGAGTTGAATAAATGAATATATCTCACAGAACATTTCCCACAAATTAATATAATCACATTGTTATATTCCGGAAATTTATGCAGGCTTGTGCACCTTGCTGTTTCCATGACTACAAAAAGAATCCAGTTTGAGAGCTTCCTGAATCCATTTGAAGTTTTATTTGACTCCTGCTTGCTCTCATATTTGGAAAGACGTGTGATGCTACCACCTATTCAAAAATCTAATTAGTCAAATCAGGTTGATTATTGCTGTGTTATTGTTAGACACCTCTCTCTCCATCACTCAGCACAATCATGGTGGTAAGTAAGTCCTACTGCACTGATAAGAGTTCATATCTGAATCATATGGCGTGTTTACGCATACGTTCTTGGAAGATAAGACTGTGGCTTCTTCAATTATAACCAGCTGTCTTATGAAAAGACAGAGTGCTGCTTGTGCGCTACCAACCATTACACTGATTCATTACTGTGTTTCCATCAAGAACTGACTTTGGAGATGCGCATTCACAATGTACTCTTCTGCAGAAATCAATGACTTGTCACTGGTCGACAAAAGTGGAGGTCTTACACAGGTCTTACTCTAGGAACCCTGCAGCAGTAGCAGAACAGAGGATGCACTCGTGCCGGGAGGGGGTGTTGAAGCAGATGTGTTAAGGTGAATCAACACCATTTTAGCCCTAAAGATTATTGCCCTTGAAATCTTGAGATAAAAATTGTGCGCACTCAGTTGTCTGCAACTGAAATTAAAAAAAACTAAACAGAAGAGAAAATTACACTTCAGATTGTTATTGTTCAGCACCATCCATCCATTGTTTCCTCTCCAATGCAAGATATAAAAACAGGTTAGATCTTTCTTTCAGCTTTTTGCTTGAGGTGCTAGTGCAGCAGATCATCCATTTCCACCTGTCTTCTGCAACTGTATCCTGCCCGGCAGCTCTATCTCCAGCATCCTTCTACCAATATATTCACTATACCTCCTCTTACGTATCCAAACAATCTAAGAATCTGTTAGATTGTCTAGTGTCTGTTACCTGATCTCCAGCCCTGGCTGTTCCACTTTTGCTTGTTTGTAATCCTGTTGATCTTCATTACACCCAAAAAAAGAAATCTTAACATCTTCAACTCTGCCACCGCCATCTCTTCCGGTCTCTTGGGCAATACTGAGCCTCCTTGGGATAACTATGCAGTAAAACAAATACAGGCAAGCTGGAAAAACAAGCGGCATCATCCTCAAAACATGCTGTGTTACGTTTTTCACATCATCTAATAAATAAATAACCCACCCCGTTTTTGTTTACTTCCCCAATAAGAGCTAGCAAGTAACAGAACAGTAACAGATCTATGACTATGCAGTCCACAAAGAGGATGAAAATGGGAACATTTGGCACCCAACATACAGTTGTAAACATCACTTCTTCATGGGTAAGTCAAAATGTGTTGTTTAGTTAGATTATACTGTTAACATTTAAAATAAATTAGTAAAAATATCATGGTCTGAAAGAAAGTGTACATAGAAAAATTCCAAGTATGTCTCATCCTCCCTAAACCACTCTCAATTTAGGCCAGATGAATGTGGCATTGTCATCTTGGAATATTCCCGTGCAATCATGAAAGAAAAAATCCAGATGGAATAAGCTGGTTATTTAGTACGTTCAGGTTGTCAGTTCAATTCAATTCAATTTTATTTATATAGCATCTATTACAACACAAGTTGTCTCTAGGCGCTTTCCAGAGACCCAGAACATGACCCCCCAGCAATTATTACATAAACAACGGCAGGTAAAAACTCCCCTAGTGGGAGAAAAACCTTGAGCCAAACAGTGGCAAGGAAAAACTCCCCTTTAAGAGGGAAGAAACCTGGATCAGGACCTGGATCATGAGGGGGGACCCTGCTGCCGAAGGCCAGCCGGGTAAAACAGTAAGTAGGGAAAGAGGACAGACACAGACACATCGTCAAAGGTTGTTTTTCAGACCCCATTTCTTTTTTAAAGATGATGATTCCACACTATCCTTCTAGTTTTTAATAACATGTTGAACAGTTCTTAACCCAATTTTAAGACTTTCAGCAACCTTCTGAAACAGATTAATATATTTTTCACAACCACAGTATGTGTCTTCTAAAATAGTTGTTTAAGAAGTGAGAAGCCACTCACTGTATCAGTAATTATCCAATGGGAGGCGCTTACCTAATTGCCTAGTTAAATCCAGGTCATGACTTTTTTTTTTTTTTCATTCGTGACACACAGTGTATAATTAAGCTGTTATTACTTCATTTTAACATCACACTAGACAGAAAGCTAAAAACAATTAAATAATTCCAAGGGGTTCCTCAAGGCTCTGTTTTGGGCCTCATGTTATTTTCCTTATATATGTTGCTGTGCGTATATATTTAGGAAGTATATTATTGCTTTTCATTGGTTTAGGGATGATATCCATGTTTATATGCCCATTAGATGACACAGCAGCACTTTACAACAGCCTTTGTTAGACTAAGATCGTAAAACTTGGATGAAACTTAACTTTCTGAACCTTAATGAAAAGAAGACAGAGGTCATTTGGTTAGGGAAATTAGAGGTGGTCTGCAGTTTGGCTGAGGTTTTTGGCCCTTTGGTCTCTTGTAGTCGCTCTGCTGTCAGGAATTTGGGTGTGATTTTTGACAGCTTTATTAAGTTGGACAAACAGATTAATACCATGGTAAAAATCAAGCTTTTTTCCACCTACAGGTCATTGCTGAGGTGAAACCCTGTCTTCCTGCAATGATCTGCAAGAATCCACCGCGAAAAGCCCCACCAAGCCTCAAACCAGAAACCACCTGTGATGTAAATATGGAAACTTAAACCATCTCATAAAATGTAAAATTAGAAATGTAACACCTGTATATGTAAAAGGTCAGAGATGAACTGTCACCAAATGTCACAAAGCCTTTCAGATTGCACCACCGAGGCTGAAATAATTTAGGTCAGAAAGGCAGTTGCCAAATTATTAGCAGATACTTTTACACATTCCAAAAGAAAATTGTGCTTAACCCAATTACCACAAGTTAACTGGTTTCTGTGGCCCTGGGCAAAATCAATTTCACCTTTCTGCTGGGGATATTCTGTTAGATGGGCATTTTGGTGATAATAGGCTGTATGCAGAAGGAACAAGAGTCACACATGGTCCTGCCATGTTAATTGGACTGCTGCCTTACAGTTCATCCAGTTTTTGTGTGTCTGGCTGCCCGTGTAATCTCAGCCAGCGTGATTCCTCGGTATGGATCAATGCAGTGCTTTGAAATTTTACCAAAAGTTCCTCATGTATAACCTATGTTTGAAAGTTTTCTCCATCACAGGTTCTGGCAATCCTTAAATGTAATGTAATTCCCTTTAGTGGTAATAAGTGAACAACATCTTTTTATGCAGGAATTGTGCACATAGTGATGCAAGTAGATTGTCCTAGTCAGCCTCTCACTAAGTTAACATGACATGTTTGGTCAAACGTGTGAACCCATGTCTCAATTACTCAAGACAGAAAATGACTTTCTGTTCTACAACACAAATGACTGACTCGAGCTCATGCTCGATTTTTAATAAGAGAACATTGTACTCTATAAATTGAGTGAGTCAAAAAATACAATGATGGCAAATTGAGAATCGATTCACTTGACAGTTTTGCAAGAGGAGAGATTGTGCACACAGTCTACCCGCTAAATTATGTCACTTCATTACATGTCAGGGCTGCTTGCCTGTGAGACTTTAACTTTACAAGGAATTGTACGCATGACTCATCAAACTGCAGCCTTTTACAGTTGCTGTCATGACACACCGTATATGACAATATTTACCAATATATAAGCCAATATATTTCGTGTTTTTCTTGGCTTCCGTTCATTTGTTGTTATGCCTACATTCTTGCATTTCAAGCCTGGAACACATTCCAAAAACCGTTGGGAACTGTCAGGAACAACATAGGGCTGGCATTTACT
Source organism: Xenentodon cancila (assembly GCA_014839995.1). Taxonomy (NCBI): domain Eukaryota; kingdom Metazoa; phylum Chordata; class Actinopteri; order Beloniformes; family Belonidae; genus Xenentodon; species Xenentodon cancila. The sequence continues at coordinate 15,764,304 of CM026200.1, forward strand.
TGGTTAGAATTAGGAAAACATGATGCGGTATTTTAATTTCAAGGCCTGAAACGTTTAACACTTTCCGTGGTGCTAAGGTGATGTACCTCTTTATTGTTTGTTTACCAACAGGGAAACATCCAGTAAGTTCAAAACTGTGTTTTGGTCAGTGATGTATGTAATTAGTTAGAATTAACTGTGTTTGTCATTTTCTTGATGTGGTGTGGAAGAACAAAAAAAAAAATAAAAATCTTAAGGGGACAACAAAAATAATAATGGAAAATAATGGGATGTTCTCAATTGAACCATTCAAAATTATCTCAGTAGCAAGGTAAAAAAATAAGAAATTAGACCCGTACAAGGCTGAGACTGAACATTACTAGACAAACATATGGGACCCGAGAACTGACCTCAGCAATGACTGAAAACTGACTGAAAAAAACAACTCCATGAACACCTAGCAGCGGAAAGTAAGACGTTGTTAATGTTAAGGTTTGCGTTTCCGGCTGGACCCGGGACAAAATGGAAGAAAATAACAAAAACAAAGAAATTGCAGGAAGTGGTCAGGGAATTCCTTCCAAGGATGCTAAGATTCTGGTCACTGACAGAACAGAAAATGATTAGTAGTATGGTCTGAATTACAATGGTTATGTTTTCCTGAGGCAAGTACTGACCAGTTTGCTGGTAGATTGAATCTTAATATAATTTTCCTGATACGATGGCTCTAGTGGGAGCCGTGCAGGGTGACCTCGTCTTAAGAAGGAAGTGATTGGCAATCCTGTGGACTGTTTTGTTGAAAAGGCAGAAAAAGATCAAACCTCTTGGCACGAATTAGGGGCTAGGCTTGTACTGAATGGGTTAAAAAAAAAAAAAAAAAACTGGCAACAAGGTAAGGATACAGGAGCTTTTTAAGAGCCACATCAGGAGAAGCCACAGGTAAGTAGGATTAGCAGTCAGTTGCCACGCACAGAGAAAGCAGGAACCCACAATGAAATCAGAATCAGAAACCAGAAACAAAGTCAAAGACTCCGACAGTTAATGGATAAAACCCACCCCGTGTGGGGTCCCCAGAAAGGGGCAAATGCATCCAACTACCAGCCAATAACCTGCCTATGCTCAACATGAAAGCTCCTGTGTAGCACCAATCGCCAAAATAAGTAGGCACATGGTTCCATGCATAAACACAGCCCAGAAGAGACTTGGATGTAAGACCAGAGAAGCCAAGCACCAACTACTGGTTGGAAGAACAGATGCAAAAGGCTGTAAGATAAGACAAACTGCAGAAACTTTGCAGAAATGCTGCGCGAAGACACTTTTTCAGGGTATCATGTTGCGTAATCCATGAGAACTAACACAAAACAGTACCCCCTGCACTCCGGTGAAATGCCCTGATTAAAACCATCAGCGGTTTTAAAATGACACCTCTATGAATGCAAGGGCATGCAGGGACACTCTTGGAATACCTGCTGCACCGACGGGCTTGGCAGGATGCATAGCAGCAGCATCTATCTCCCCAAATGCCTGGCAACGAAAATCGGTTTATCTGATTTAGTATTGCTTCAGGGCACACCATGTGACCATCAATTTTCCTTGCTTGGTCATAGGACTGCTTGAGTGGAAAATGCTCGGTAGGTTGTATCACGGGAACTGGGGGACCTTTGCTCAGACCCTTTTGATCCCTAAGTTCCCACAGAATATAATGTGATTTTTCACTAAGCTCAGTGCACCCACCACACAAAGATACAGACTGTGACCACACCCTAACAAAGTATCCCACAGGTTTATCAAAACCTGGACAATCAGTACCCAAAGTCAGGGGGTGCATAAGGTGAGAGATAACTGCAGCTTTAATCCCTTGTTTTTTGCCCCCCAGAAAAATTATTTCAAGTCACACAATGGGATATTGTGGATAATACCTTTCACTGTGTACACACCTTATCTCCACTCATGTAGCCTCTACCAGAGCCCCAGGCCAAACCGGGTTCTGGTGGATAGGAAGCCACCAGTCTGCCGTCACCTCAAACACATCCAGAGAAGTAGTTGGAGTGTGGCCAGCGGTGCAACAGGAGATGGTGGAGATGTGTGGAATCTGGGTTTTTGATGGGCCCAGACTCCTTCAGCACCTCCATCTGCTACTTTCAGTTTTAGCACCTCTCCACTGACTCCCTGTAAAATGTAGGATTGATTTAAAGATACTTCTGGTTACTTCAAAGCCCTCCATGGGCTTGCTTTGAGTTAAATATGTGATCTTTTCGTATCATATTGATTGTGTTAACACATCTTTTGTCATCCTTGAGGAGAGGTCTTCTGATGATTCTAAGAGATCGATTAAAGACAAAATAGGACAGATATGGATAGAGGACATTAGGAGTTATGGTTTTAAACATATATATATATATATATATATATATATATATATATATATATATATATACACTTGCACCAGAATAGAATAATCTTTTAAAGAGTTCTTTGCTTATGGGATGAAAAGTGATTAATTAGAAATTAAGCAGCATAGTCAAATCTGGGTGGAAGGTGGAATAAATTAGGTTCATATTGAACAAATATTCACATCAAAGACCTTCATTTATCTTTATTTCTTAGGAATGAAGAAACTGACAAAAGAGTAATTTCAAATGTCATATTCTAATTAAATGATAAACGGACCCTGCCAGACAAATATTAGTTCCAGTTTAAATAACAGATGCACACGTGTGTGCATGTGCATGGTCATTTCCTGTCCACTGAGGACACACATTATTTCACGCAGTTTCTACAATTTCTCTGTTTTGAGATAATGTCTTTTTTATTAGAGTAGCTCTTTTTATTATCAGTTACTTATATTTACTGAGTGTGACATTCTAACTGCTCAAAGAAAAATATTGCAAGTCAGGTTAAATCATTAAGACTAGTGATGTAGGAAGATCCTGGTTAAACACTCAGATCTGCAAATTGCAAAAAAAAAAATAACATTTTAAGTCTTGATTTATTCACAGCGTCCTATAATATTTAAACAAAATGAATGCCACTTTCTTATTGTTGACAATTTTCAGAAAACAGAAGCCTGTTTTTCAGTTTGTATTTGAAACTAAAGCAGAATTACATCGATCTCTTATTTCAACAAGTGTCTTAAAACTAACACAAAGAACTTTTTTCATTTCAATATATCCGATTCAGTTTCATTTCAAGGAATATTGGATTACTTTTTAGGAAGTGTTTCCCATTTGTACCAGTTTCCCTGCTGTTGACAAAAACAAAAATTTAAAAACAACTTTGGACTCACGTTCTGGTTGTCTCTTTTGACAACTACATGGAACTCACAAAGCTTCTGTGGTCGTAGCACAGGTGGATGAGAGACTTGAGAGTAATGACAGACGTGACGGAGCAGGAGACCCAACAAGAGTAAAGTTGGACAATGTAATAAACACGACTTGCATTCATTTCCAATAGAGAGCCATCCAACCTAAAAAAGACTAAAGTTCCTTTGTGCTGTTTTAAAAACAAGCATCACACATGCACATCAGGCACATTCATGTCTTCATATCCTAGTGAACTGATTACTGCAATGCATTATTGTTATCAGTCAACAAATCTACCCTCGTGGGGCGGCGAGGGGGCAGTTGGTGCTGGTGGATCTCACTCCCCACCCGTGTGCCGCCCCCTCTGTGACGCAGGTGTGTGGGAGCCCTTCTGGCTGGTGCCCCCTCCCCCCATGGATCCTGGGCTGCTTCCACCTTCCAGTGGGGGCCCATCGCCTACTCTTACCTGCATCTGTGGGAGGCTCGCTGGCTGGATGGTTTCTGATGGGGTGGAGAGCAAATCTAGGGCACTGGGGAAGGTCCGCTGCATGACGCTGACCCAACCCACTGGTATTAATCGGGACACTTTGGTTACAGCCAGCTTTATGTTTCTTCAGCTCTGGACATTTCAGCTCTTGCACAAATCGGGGAGTTGCATCCAACGTAACCTCCAAACATCACACACTCATCGACACCCGTCACACCAACTACACGAACATCAACGCATTATCAATAACACACACAACATGTATAACAATGTTCTGTCTTTGTTTTTCTCTCTGTACTTTACCGTTTGTGAGTTTAATCCTCTCTGCCTCAGATTCAAATTAAGTTCAAGATCAAATTGCAAATTGCATATGTATATATATATATATATATATATATATATATATATATATATATATATATATATATATATATATATATGTGTCTTTTGGCAGCCTCTGTACTAATCCACCATATGCAGACAGTTGTTAAAATAAAAAAACACTCATGCAGATCTAAAATTTAAGAAAAAACGTGATGCAACAGAAAGTAATGAAACAAATTATTTTTGGCGTGAAGTAATAAAATAAAGCAATAATATTACTTTTGTCAAGAGCAATGAGAAAAGAGTAATATTCATATTCTGCTGCTCCGAAGTAGATTGATTGATTGATTGATTGATTGATTGATTGATTGATTGATTGATTGATTGATTGATTGATTGATTGATTGATTGATTGATTGATTGATTGATTGTAACTTCACAAGAAGCTAAGCACACAAAGCTTTTTATTCCTTGTACGTTGCCCCGAGTTTTCAACCTGGATATCGAATGAAAAACCCTCCGAATGATTCAAAATAACACCGAGGAAGCGGCCACAATGGCTCAGCAGTTTCATTCGCTCCGCAGGCTTGAGTGTGTGGGAATACGTGGGAAGACAGTTTCACGCAGGGTAATAGTGCAAACCTGACTCTGCACCTATGTGGTTTTACAGACTTCACAGAATGAAGACTGTGGGGATAGTTGAGGGAAGAAAAGGTTACTGGAAACCTGTGTGATGGTCCACAGGACAATTAATGAGGCAGTGTGGTTTATAAGCAGCTATTTATCTGCAAATAAATCCACAGCAAATTGTCCGAATGTCCAAAGGATACGCAAGGAGATGGAGGATTTGTTTGGATGCAGGTGTGGAGGAGGGACTTTAATTGAATTTGTTGTCACTGGAATATTACTGGTTTATTATTGAACTGAATTAGTCTGCCTTGGATTTGTAATTCCGTGACTTTGATTGATTTGAAATTGCACATTTTGATCCGTAATCTTCTTTTCTGGGGCGTCGGCTCTATGCGGATTGCATTTAAGATGATAAAATAATTTGAGCGATGGCAGTCTGAGCCTCAGAGCAGCCACCTGAAAGGAATTATAGTTCAACTCGAATCTTTCCACTTTCCTGGCTTCTCTCTTTTGTGCGATTTTCAACATATCAAGAGTTTCTGCTTTTTCATCTCCAAGGGGAAGGAGAGTTTGACAGAACAAGAGAGAGATCTCCTCCAGCGTCTGGCTGAAATTGTTGAAGCCACCGTCAATCCTTCCTGCAGCAGCAGCCGGTCACAACTCGTGTCCGGATCATTAGGCCACGGGATCGATACTCAGCAGTCTGTAATTCAAACCTTCTTCATTCTTTATCTGACAGTCCCCCTACTTTTCCTCTGCCAACATTTGGTCCTTTTCATCCCCAGTCTTACCTGCTTAAAATGTGGCTCATCAGTCTTAAATATGCCAACGTTTCTCTTTTTCTGCCTTGAAGCCATTAAGGCATGAGGGTTTAATCTGTCATAGTACAACACATTAAACCAGACTTCTTATATGAAAAAGCACACTTGCCAGTCACATTTCTGGTCCAAAAACGTTTCAGCATTGATGTAAATGATAAAGACCATGTCCGTCTCCTTCTTTTTATATATATATATTTTTTTTTATTTGTCCTGTACGTGTAGTCAAAATGTGTTCAGTTTCCTCAGACTTTTCTGCACTTCCACACTGCTTATTTCCATTTAAATGAGCTTTGCATATGCTCCTAAACAATCTTTTAAAAAGACCAACTCAATGCTTTTTCATTTCCTTTGAAAGGGGAAAAAAAAGTGCACGTTCAGACATTCAAAATTGTGTTTTGGTCCTCTGAAGGATCCTCGGCACGTCTGTGCTGGATTTGTTCAAAATTGCAACGGCAAATCAGAAACAGTTCGAACATTATGGAAAAGGAGAAATGGAAGAAAAAGGAGAAATTTTCACATGTACTTGGAAGTTTTTATTTGCAGACAGCGTGAAGCCAACACTTTTCATATCCTTTTTTCAATCGAATTTATTTCAGTTTTGGCATTTCATTTGTTGTACAGTTAAGTTTTAGCCACTTTGTTAAAGTCCTCATAAAACTTACAAGGCTTTCTGATGTCCAAACAGAGCGTTTCTATTGTTATTTTGCCCATTTGATCTTGCAAACATCTACAACATGCAGGAGGGGCGGCCCTCGAGACAGGGGTTCTTCAGTCCTAGTTGCTTTACTTTTCTGTGTTAATGTTTCCATCTGACAAGTGAATTGATACAAACCCATTCCATCGCACGCCTGGCGTTCGGACTCGTCGCTGATGACAGTGCGACACTTCCGGTTCTTGATACAGTGCCATCTGAGACAGCACAGATCATGTGGTCGTCTCACACTCATGCGATTGGTCTTTACGCAGTAAAATCCCTGGACGCCTTCAATCGTTTCGTGCTATTGCTTGTTGTCTCATGATCATTCTTGCCAGTGTGGACATCGTGCACACCACGTATGTACAATGCACACCGAAATTGGACCTCTGCTTTTAACCCATCAACTAGTTTCACTAGTGAGCAGTGGGCTGCTAGAACCTGCGCCCGGGGAGCAATTGGGAGTTAAGGGCCCTCCACGCCAGAGCCCACCACTGTAACCACTAGGCCACCACTCCTTGTTTTCATTTGTATGTATTACTGGTCTGAAATATGAATATGGACGGATCGAAATTTGAGGTAAAAATCAAAAAGTGAGAGGGGGGGGGGGAAACAAAAAAAAAAAAACAAACACACGAAACATATCTTCCGTTAAGCAGGATTTAATAAATGTGAATTTATTTTTTTGTTTTTGAATTAGAATCAGGACTATTTCCATGGTTTCAGTTAATATAGATTTGTGTTTAGAAGCGTTTTTACTGCACAGGGTGTAATGGGAGAAAAAGGCAGTGAAGGGCTGACCCCTTGTGGTTGGATCTTTAAATATTACTGAGGTTTTGAGTTGGAGGTAAAATGTGATCAGACTTTGATTAGTGTCTACCTCAGTGATCTTCGTTTTTTTTTTTTTGTTGTTTTTTTTTATTTTTTTTTTATTTCACACTCATTGGGTATACATTTTATCCACATTTGTAATAAACCTCAACACCACCTCGTCACACTGAGCACCTCCATACCGGCTCGACTCTGACAGGAGCATAAATGTAAAGCACCTGCAGAGACGCAGGAGCTGCTGAGTGTGGCGGCCCGCCTCCCGTCCCCGAGGACCTGAAACCAATGAGGAAAATTGGAGCTTTCAGCATTCACAGAGCTGAATTCAATGAACCCTGCTAAGTCTGGAGATTAATGAGCTTCTGCTGAACAAGCACATCGATTCAGAACGCGCGTCAAGTCCCGATGCACGTTTACTTAAATGCCACGCTACAATGACAAAGGAGCCAAACATGTAAAGTCACAATACTCGCATTTCTTTATTGAATTATTGACCCCTGAGGCTAGATAAAAAAAGGCCACAGTTCATTTGTGCCTTGTCTAGCTCCTCATTCTGACACACAACACAATACAACATTTTTCCCCCATAATTCAAAGTTTACACAGCCTTTCACATACTGACAAGTTTCAAGATGTACACAACTCATTTACATTACTTTAAACTATCAAAACTAAAATAAAAAATAAAATTAAAAGAGAACGATTCTTGCCAAACCAGAGAGCTCAGTTTAGCTCACATATTCCAGGGTCAAATCATTTTCACTTTCGTCATTTTGGTCTCCAGACGTTTCAATCAAGCGGATGGACCGGCTGGTACAAGACTGGAGTGTCCACCGACTCTGCACACGAGTCTCTGGAAACTCCTGCGAGTTGGATTAATGCTGTGCTCCTGCAACAACGGTTCCACTTCCAGGCAAAGGCGATTGTGTATGCCATTCAGTAAATAACACTTATAACAAGCAAACTTTAAAGTCAAAACAGGGTGGATAATGGGTTTGTTTTTGTTTTTGTTTTTTTTACTACAGTTTTAATGATTAAATCCCAAATTACTTCAGCTTTGCTACAATCATCGCCAAGGCAACAGGCGTACGCAGGCACACGCGGCTGCAACTCTAATTAGCTGTTGGCTTGCTCCGCTCTTACATTCAGATCATTTTCACTGTGCCTTTCAGCTCACTTGCAGGTTGGAAAAGAAAGCAACATGCCAATAGGAAAGTCAGAAACTGTATTAAAAGTGCAAAAATGTATTCCTTCAAGAGTCGGTATGAATCCAGACAGGAAAGTTGTCGTCCAAAAACTGTAGTCCGATAACAGTACAAGCCATTTCATAGGTTATTAAATTGTACATTCCCCATCCACGTCATGACGATAAACACAGACGCACTGAACGCTCTCTTCAGCGGGAGGTTTCTCTTCAACTAACGTGGTCTGGAGTTTTTGTGGGTCGGCGTGGCTTAAAGCCGGAGCAGCATCACGCTGCCGCGTTCATGCAGATTTTGGAGCACTGACAATGTTCCCAGTCCTCCAGTATTTTTGTGCCCATGTTTACTGAGGATAATCTTACAACAACACAGTCCTGAATTCACGGCTGACGTCAGAAAAGCCCCTGGATTGAAATAAAGTGACATCACATTATTTTGGTCAGTGGCCAGTGCAAATCGGCTTCTTTCAGCCCGTTTCAATCGTGGAGCATGAAGCCATCATTACCCCTCATCTCTTCTGTTTAATCATTTCCACGAGATTTTTGTTAAAACAGCAGTGAGTTTGTCTACATTGCCACTTATGAGATATATTTGTATTGTTCTGTACACTTTAAGATATAAAAAAAGAAGAAAAAAAAAAAAGTCAAGAAGTTAGTAGGTTAAAGAAGGAAAAGTATATGAGGACTAACACTCATACAGTACAGCTCATGGATTGCACTCGTAATACCACTGACAACGACTGAAGAGGCAACCAAACAACCTTCAATTACAACGACAAAAGTTGTCTCTTGCATACTGTTTGTGTACATCTGGGAAAAATAATCCTTAAGTGTTTGTAAACATGGCGTTGAACAAGTCTGTTAGTACAAACACCATTACTGAAATTCAGGATAATCACAATCTTAAAAACACTTAACAGCTGATATGACTTCTTTTTTTTTTTTTCCTCTTCGTCTTCTTCTTCTTCTTCTCCCCCCCCCCACGTCACATTTCTTTCAATTGAAACAACTCTCTCCCAACTGGTACTGGATTACAAAACCAGAGTGACCACATAGTAAAAGGCTATGCTATAGTCGCGGTACATGCAGTCCACTCAGCAACGCCACAACGTCCACAGACACCACCAGAATCACCACTCTCACATTCACCTACATACTGCTTTGTGAGCCGTCCGCTCCGAGACAAATATCTTGGGATCAAAAGGGGCTTTTCTTCCACAAACGGTTGCCGTGTGACAATAGAAACCTGAAGAATAGGAGGATGTTATTGTCTGTGGGATATTAGGTAGCACTTTAAGCCCATTATTCCCTTTTCCTTCACTTTTTTCAGTAAGACAAACGCTTTCTCGTCTCTGGCTTTTCCCCAAAAAGGTTTGTCATCTTGTGCCGCGCATTTAACACTTAATTCAAAAATTACATCTATTCTGATGACCAAGTAGTTCAGGGTTTGGATACATAAAAGCGGAGGGGATCAATCAGAAATCCTTCAAGAGGAGAGAGGGCGCAGCGCTCCTGCCGAGGCGTTGCAGTCTGACGGACGCCAGTCCAAAGTTTCAGATTCCGTTCAGCCTCCCTTTGTTCCTCCGTATCCACCAAACCATTCAGTGACCACCTCCCCTCCCGTTTGTGCTCCAGTAGTTTAACACCGCTGAGGAGTTCCCTGACATCCAAATTTTGTGTTGATGTGCGTGTTGGTTTGTATGTGAATGTTATGAATAATAAACAAGGCGAGGGAGGTCACAATATGGCGCAGTGGAACCTGTGAGAACCCGTGGAACGTTCTGCTCTCCACTTCATCTTCTTTTTCTTCTTCTGGTTTCGCTCTGGAACTTGTTGTCTGCAGGTGGGGGACATGAAAAACATAAGTAGCCAGCTTGATGGAATAAGTAACATGGGTTGAATTTCCACAAAAAAAATTAATTAATTAAATCCGGTTGGGTTTTTTTTAAAGACAAAAGTACAGACAAATAAAAACTAAAAAGTTAATTATAATTTCTTGGCTAACGATTTTGCCACCGTGCTGCCCCGAATACATTTATTATTATTATTGTTAATAATAATAAACTTACCATTTCCCTTTTATCTAATCAATACAATATGTTACTATTTAGAGAGGTTTCAAATACAACCATTTCTACCTTCTGACCACAGGAGGGCAGTGTTGATTCATTCATTGCTGGCCTGTCAAAGAACTCCCTGCCAGTGTTGCAGGACCTTAACAAGGGGCTGCAGTTGACACTGATGCTTTTATCATTTCTCTATCGAGTCGTACTAACTGGGAAATGTGTGAACAATTGTGAAGACAGGAAGGTGAGCGTACGCAGCCAGGGACAATTATTTCTTTTATAACTTTTTCTTTTCTTTCTAAATCTTTTTCATAAAAACAACAACACACTGTGAAGCAATTTGACAAAAGCATATAAGCTGAAGTAGCAAATGCCTGTTTTTTTGTAGAAAATCCACATTACAACAGGGTAATTGTCCCTTATTCCAGGAATGAGTATAAAGCTTAAACACTATGAATACACCACATTTTGTCACGTGGTCCTCGCAACGAAACGTAACGGAGGATACGACCAAAGAGAAAATATGTCCCTAAACCAAATTCCTCTGAAATTACAAGTCAAGACAGGAAATTATTTTAGGATTTTCATTCCTCTTCCACTTTCTTTTCTTTCTAAAAAGTAAACTGACGGGCTTCACATTGCCAGAACTTCCTTCCCTCAGTCCCTCCAACATCTTTAAAGAAAGACAAAAAAATAAAACTCACACGCAATCAAAGTGTGTGGAAAAAGACATTTACATCGCATCAGACTGTATTTGCGGGAGCTGCTGGTCTTCAACCACAGACGTCTCGTTTTCTTTAAGTCAATCTTGAGATCTTTGTAAGAAATACTGCATAAATGTAAAGCACAAGTGAACTCAAAGTTACCTTATAACTCGAACAAGTTCATGAAAGGCTTTATCCACATTCATCGGAGGGTCCTTTGCACTGGTTTCAATATAAGTTATCTGAGGAAACATGAATAAATATCCCAAACTGAATGAGCAAATTACTTTGTTTCAATATGGTGTAATATTAAAAAAAAAAAAAAAAAATCTTTAACTCTTAGAAAAACAAAACAAAAAAAAAAAACAACAACAAATTAGAGAACTGTGGAGGATCAACAGTGGACATCAAGTTCCACTCTGGTCACCTGAAAATGTCATTAAAAAGGAGAGCGATTAGTCAACAGCTGATACCAGTAAGAGAGTGTAGTAGTTGAGAACTGACCAACACAAGGCATAAATGACATTTGAAGAACAGAGAGACAAAAAAAAAAAAAAAGTTAACTCCCTCAATGAGCAAAATCAATCCCACAGGAAAAAAAAAACTGAGTTGTTGGCCTGACAGATCAAGGTCACTAAACGGGAGTGCTACAATACTTGACTGATCCCCGATGAGAAATGATTAACCATCAAAGATGTACGTAGCACTAAATTTTATAAAACTAGCGTACCATGTGAGTATCAGAGGTCAGTATAAAAGCATCAGAATTTGCGTCACGTTTAGAGCTTTTCAAAAGTACATTGAAGGCAAGTTTCCGATGCAAAAAGCTGGAGTTGTGGATATGGCTTTCCCATACTTTCAAAGAAACATTTCTCTGAACAATATAAATGTGTACGTCAAGGATATTTTCATACCTTTTTTTTTTTTTTTAAATGAGACGAGTTCCTCATCTCAGGGTATTGCTTTTACTAAAAACAAAGTTAGAATCCAAATTCCTTTTATACTTCTTTATTAAAAATGGATAACAACAATGAAAGATTTTAGATAAGATCTCCCTCACTTTATTTACTTGTAGACACTTTCTTGGCAACAACTAAAACCATTTCCAGTTAATCCTCTCAAAAATGTTTGATCACAAAGGGAAGCAGGACTGTAAAAAAAAAAAAAAAAAAAAAGATACAGTTTCTCTCAGAATTGCGAGACCTCAGTATTTCTGATATTCTTGCTGGATGCTTTGTTGCTGATAAAGGCCGACAGACTTTATTGATTGTTCTTGGATCTGCACAAAATACCTGCAGATGATCTGCGGATGTTTTTCCAAGCCTCGACAAAGGCAGTATTTGCCGGCCATTCAACCTGTATATCTTGTTGTCACTTGTAAGACCTTGCAGGTTTCCTCAATAGGTATACTGTTTAAATATGGAAACACAGTTTTTCAATTTTATATTAAAGATATTTCTAGTCTTTAAAAAGGAAATTCCAACACCAAAGACATGAAACCAAGAGGTTGTTTTGTAAATGAGCTTTTGCAGTGTAGCATTTACTTTATATTGAACTACTACACATTCACTTTGTACACTAGTGTCTCCAAGGAAAACTGTTTAAGTTTATTAAGAAGTTTGTTAAGAGCAAGTGCATTGTGTTTTTTCTTTTTTTAAATCAAGTATAAGGTGTTTAGGTGTTTCCATTATAAGCCGTTGCTCACTTGGTAAAAATAATTCACATGTCCGCAGATTTACTGGTGCACAAATGAAGCGACCAACTTCACACAAAAAAAAAAAAAAAAAAAAAAAAAAAAAAAAAAAGTTAAAGTGACGGCGTATCCGCAGCACACAAAGTCTCAACAGGGTTGCTTAGAGACCAGATCATATCATACAGAGATAGTACTGCACACACCCAATCAGCTTGTGTTGACTGCTACTTACATTATGTTTCGCAGCCATCTCTTGGCCCTGCTCTGTTGTGACTTTTCTCAGATGGACCAAGTCTACCTTGTTTGCCACCAGCACCATGGGGAAGGCCTCCCTGAGAGTCAGAGGAGTCAGACAGGATGCATTAATTTTGAGATACTGCATATATCCGATTACTTTTCTAACCTTCTGCTTGAATGCAATTACACTAAAAGCAGAGAGATTTCTGTGCTGCAGAAATAGCATGTGAGGTGTCACATTTCCCCAACACATCAATCTTGTGGCAAAACTGGTAACAGTTTGAGCAACACCACATCAGCACAAACAACTTGCTCAGTCCAATCTTCTATTTTTGTTTAATTTCAAACTCACTTTACTTTACTTACTGCTAACTAGCTTCTCTTCTCCCTCATCATCTCCAACATAACCAATGGTATTTTTTGGAAACAACCCTGACGTTGTGAAAAGTGTGTACAGTTTTAGATGCGGTAAAGAGATGGACCAGATCTTACATCACGTTTATGCAAAATAAAAATGATCGAGTACTTTGTGTTAACTGACCCGATCTGGCAGAGGATATGGTGACCCACGAAGAACTACACATCAAATAAAGACGCCGAAGTTGCAAAGACACTACAAGAAGCACTGTAAACGGATTCTTGGCTTCACCTAAATTTACATTTATGTTACATCTGACAGAGTTGGTTCCTCTTTTGTCAGGTTTGACTTGCTAAATGTATCACACATTAGACATTTTAGGTTCTTTCCACTCAGTAACAGTGACCAGCTGTTCAGCATCTCTCCCCAGTAAAACATATTTTGCTTATTAAAATCCTCCAACACCACATAACCTACCTTTCTTTCAAACCGACCAAACTAGCTCAGACGGTATTGATTTATGAAGATTTTGTCACATACAAAGAAAGTATTCTGTCCTCAGCTGAGTTTATTTCATCTCACAAAGAGAAATGTGTCATTACTTCTGAAAGAGCATTAGGATAAGCTGACAACCACCCAAAAATTATCACAATGACGTGCCTGTAGGAGATTTGTTTTTGGGCAACGCCAGGTGCGTTTAAACTCAACAGTTCAACATTTGAGGGTTAAGGAGACTGAGGAGCTTACTGAAGAACAACACCTTCAAGGGCTTCTCCTAGTGCGTCAAAGTTGAATTAACATAAAATCTGACAGATGGGGGGGGTACGGCCAGTGAGACTATGTCACACCACACTGTCACCGTACACATGTTCCAGCTCATGATGGCAAATCTCCTACTTTGAAGTATCCTTACATACTAAGCCTATGCAAACCAAGTCCAAATCATTCCTCAAAAAGTCTTTTTGGTGCCTTCTCTGCATCGTGAGGCCAAGCTGTTGAATCCTACCTGTCTTTGACCCGCAGTATGAGTTGATGAAATCGGTCCACATGTTCAAAGCTTGCCTTGTCTGTGACAGAGAAGACGATGAGGAATCCGTCTCCTGTCCTCATATACTGCTCCCTCATTGCACTGAACTCCTCCTGGCCCGCCGTGTCCAGCACTGGGAAGATGTAGGAGCACAAATGCATCACTGCACACAACAGACTCCCATTTTCAGGTTTTATATTGAAATTCACCTGCTTTATACACCGCCTGGCCCAAAAGGTCCCACGGTTATTTTGTTAGACCATTTTCAACTTTGATTACAGCGCAGGTTACCCATGTGTTGTTGAAAGTTTATGAAGGAAAGAAAAAAAAAAAAAAAAAAAAAAAAAAAAAAAAAAAAAAAATCAAAGCTTGTTTCTGTGAAACTTTTTCACAAAGATCCTGAATTGATGATGATAGAGTTGGAAAATCACATCCCATTCTCAGTAGGCGCATTCCTTTACCCCTAGATTTGCGTAAAACCTAACATCAAAAAAGAAATTGTGTAATGGAAATGGCACTAATTTGAAAAAACTCCCAAATATCAAAGAAACCTTTTTTCGCTTCCAGGCGATTTGATAATCCACTTATTTGGAAAAGTGTGATGGAAATACTTTTTTACGAATTTCCACGTCTCTGGCAGCGCTGGATGTGACGTAGCCGGTCAACGTAAAGTCATCAAATCTAGTTTTCAGCTGTTGGCCTCATTAATACGATGTAGTTGTGTTGTAACACTACTAAATCATTATACATTACATAAGCGCTTGACCTCTGAACAATCATTTGAATCATCATCTGATGCTATCGTAAAATAGCCCCCCCCCCCCCCCCCCCCCCCCCCCCCCCCAACAGTGGTAGCGGCAATTGCAGTAATTTGTCAAAGATTAAAAATGTTTTAGTCAATTTTCTTAAACGTTGATGTTTTCTTTTTCATTGTTTTGAAGAGAAGTCACTCAGAACAAGACACGGAGACAAGCGAGAATTACGCTTACAGTATTTGCACGCGCGTCACGTTAACTGGCACATTAATTATGTTTAAAAAGGTGTGAACGTGTAGTCAACAAAAATTACAGCTACCCAAAAAACCCCTCCCTCTTGCCACCTGAAAGCAGGTGAGTGAGCGCCTTTTATAAAACTGCTAAATCCCCTCCTACCCCATGTGACCTAAACACCGTGAATCACCCTTCCATGACCAGTGTCATGGAAACACGACTAGTAAGGTTAAGCTCTAGACTCTGGCGCCCAGTCCATGTTTGAATGTGGAGTCTCATGCTTCATGAACCACAATTTCATAATTTGACACTGATAAAGACCGGTTTTGACAATGTTTACATGAAAACAACAATTCAAATCATTGTCCTTACTGCAAGTAAGATGTTTGTGTGAGCTGCATTTACAATAATAACATCATAATCGAGGTCTATGCGTTAAAGAGTAGAGATAATTAATTACATGTACCTTACATCTCTATACTTTGCATTCCACATCATGGGAACCTCCACTACTAAAATAAAAACTATCACACATTCTAATGTAAATGATCATTTTTCTGTTAACTGTGGACATTCCTGTCAAGGTACATACATTCTGCAGATAAGCAGAAGCCATCATGTCTATATGCGCATGTATATTGAAAAATTAACGGGATTATCTCAGTGTGAACTCTCGATAGTGATGGACATGTCTAATTTTAACAAAAATAAAGACAGTCATTCCAACTCACCATCCAATATCGCCCACTGTCCATCTATTTCTGTATGTTTAAGATATGAGTCCTCGATTGTGGGATCGTAGTCTGGTACGAAAATCTTCTGGAAAAACTGGATTGTTAGAGCACTTTTCCCAACACCACCATCCCCCACCACTACCAGCTTGTATGTTGGTAGGTTGTCACTTGGCACAGCACTGGTCGCCATGGTTACCTTGACAGTGGTGGTAAAAGGTGGGAAGTAGGCTATTAAGTGGCTGCTGTACACACCTGGCCTAAACGGAGGACAGAAAGAGGGGGAGGAAAGGAGGAATAGAGAGAGACACACACAAAGGGAGGGAAAGAGAGAGAGAAAAGAGGATTGACAAAGAAGGGAGGGAGTACAAGAGAAGGGTTAAGGCTTTTTTGTAGCAGCTGCTAGCTCATCACCATGGAGACAACAGATCATAGCCTAGAATTGCAGATCAGAGCAGAAAGATGGAGGAAAAAAAAAACTAAAGCAAATCCAAAGATGCAGTCATTAGAGAAAAATAGGCTGCATTTAAATGTTTAACACATCACAACTATTCTTTTTTTATATATATATATATATATATATATATATATATATATATATATATATAGATATATATATATATATATATATATATATATATATATATATATATATATATATATATATATATATATATATATATATATATATATATATATATATATATATAGTATTACTGATAATAGAAAAAAAAGGCAAAAATAGTTGCAAATTATTCTTTTTGAACCAACTCAAAATAAAACCAAAAAAAAAAAAAAAAACTTCCCCGCATGCATCGCCTATAAGTCTTTATCAGGGTCTGGCAAAAAAAATATATAAATCTGAAATGATTAATTATTAACTAGTTTGGGGTTATTTTTTCCCCTTTTATAGAAATTATGTTTTTAAGTAATACAGACATATTTTCTGGCAGATATTAAATAAGATTTCCTTGGGCGTTTTTTCACATTTGGCTGTATAAGATATGAAGATAGAAAGACCTGTTGGTTCTATTTATATATCATACCTTTACCTGTTTTACTTGAGCATATACGCCAGATCAGTGATCAGACCCTAAACATTCAACCTTTTATCAGCAAGTCAGCAGCAGAACAATAAAACCGCAGCAGGAATCAAGTAAGTATTTTCTGATGAACTCTGATCCTTGTCAGTCTTATTGAAGCTGACTTTCCTAATGCCTGGCAAACTACTTCAAATTTAAAGCGTTCCACTGGAAAACTACAAAAATGTTTGAGGCAGTTACAGGAAATGAAACAGCATTTGTCACCAGCCATCAGCAGGGATACTGCCACTCTGCTACTGTGGTGCAAGCTGTCCTACCAACATACAGGCAGCTTAAATAAGTAAAAATACTAAAACGAAACCACAGGCACAGACTGGTTAAATGCAGTTTTTGTCTAGAATCAGAAACTAGGCTAATGGCATCCTCGTACTGTTTCAATATAACAGAAAGAAAGCAGTGACATATGATGGCTCAAAGAGAGACAGATTACTGTAGCTTGTAATTATGGCTTGTTCAAAGTAAAAATAAAGATCTCGGAATATTACATGTTTTCCATACAAGTTAAGGCTCAGTGTATTAGAATAGTTTAGACATTTGCCATGAATGCAGATTCCACTTTTCTTTAAAAAAAGGATCAGCTATTCGGTTTACTGCAACAAGATGATCAGAAAGGTGTATTCATTTCTGTGATCTCATCTTATCTCATCTCAATCTCATGTTAAAAAAAAAAAAAAAATACTGTTAAATTTGACATTAAAGCTATAGTAGCCAAAAAAAAAAAGACAAGGAGCAGAAGAGATAAATAAATATAAAAAGACAAAGCTCATAATTTACAACTGATGTTGAGTCACTACCGACGGCAACATTTTTTTATAGTTAATTTCCTCTTTCACGTGAATACTTTTTTGGACTGGCAAACTTGAATCAGACCAGAATAAACTCAACGTCAGTAAAGTCTGTAAGGACAAAGTGCAGCAAATTTGTGCCCACAAGTGGAAATGTGAATGGCCACATACAGTTAGTCTAATCATGATCTGGTTTGAGTTTATAGATGATACAGTTATTGAAATGTTTCATAGGTTGTAGTTGTGTAATTAATGTTTTCACTTCTATTCTACAGTGGCACAGCTCATGGTGGCAGCTTGCTGCAGTGGCTCTTTCAATTGTTATTAGTTTTTTACATTTTTAATTTGTTATTTTCAACGGTGTCTCCATTAATTTAATTGATGCCTGAATTATTTTTCATCAATCTTGTGCTGCCCGAGTGATTTCTTGCATTACATTTTCATTTACCACCTTTTATGAGTAACCACAGCAACAGATGAGTTCTTTACAACCAGGAGCAGGTGATCGAGATAACAAGGAGACACATTATACTTAGACTGAGATCCCAAAACCCCAAAATAAAACGCAAATGAAGAGGAGCCGTTGTGGATGTAGAGCCGGAGCAAAGCAGAGAGAGAGAGAAGGAGCAAGTTTAAACCAGAGCGTCCAAATGTGATCATCAGTAACGTCCAGTCTCTCGCAAATAGGAAGCGATGACAAGTACAAATCGGGACTTCCTGCAATGCATTATCATGCGTTTCACCGAGACCTGCCTACTGGAGCATATCCCTGACTTTAGCATCTGTCTCCCCGGCTTTCAGATGATACAGGCAGAGTTTGGGAAAAGCAGGAGCGGTGGAACTGCAGTGCTCGTAAACAACAGGTAGGGTAATCCAGGACATGCTACTGTCAAACATCGTTTCTGCAGCCCAGATACTGAACTGTTATTTGTGAGTTTTCTTCCTTGTTATTTTCTGAGCGGGCAGCCCGGTGGCTTAGTGGTTAGCACTGTTGCCTCACAGGCCTGGTTCAACTACCAGGCCTGTGGGTTCCCTGCGGGTACAAAAACATGCACACTAGGCTGACTGGTTATTCTAAATAGGTGTGATCGTGTGTGGTTGTTTGTCTCTGTACAGGGCCCTGTGATAGACTGGCAACCTGTCCTGGGTGTACCCCTGCCTCTCGCCTGTAACGGCCTGGGCAGACCCCTGTGGCCTGTGTAGTTTACGTCCCGCCATCAGCTGGTACAGATGTTGCGTGTGACGTCATCAGCTTTGCTGTTGGTAAGCTGATGACACAACAAGACACAGACAACAACTCAGTGCGATTGTATCTCTCACTGGGGATTTCAACCACGTCTGGGCAACATTTCAACAGTTTGTCAAGTGTTCCACCAGAGACAACGAAGCGTTGGATTTGTTTTATGCAAATGTCAGAGACGCATACAGCTCATCTGCACGACCTGCTCTCAGCAAGGCGGATCATAAACCGTCTTTCTCGCCCCCATTCACCCAGAGGAAGCGTGTGACCAAAAAGGAGTGTGAAGAGGGGGTCACAGGAAGCTGAAGAAACTCTGTGGGGTGTTTTGAGGCTACAGGCTGGGATGCACTCTGTGAGCCACATGGGGATGACATCAATACCATGACTGACTGTATCAACTTCTGTGTAGACATCTCCACAACAGCAGTGAAGTGTTTCCCCAATAATAAACTCTGAAACACCAGTGGCCTGAAAGAGCTCCTCAACAAGAAATTAAAAAAAAATAAAACATAAAAAATAAAAAAAAACAGACCATTGAGGGAAGAAAAAAGAATTATTGAGGTCAGTACAAAAACAACTGAAAGTCAAGATTAGAGTCAACAAGAAGATGTACACGAGGAAGCTGGAGAACAAACTCCAGCAGAGCAATGTGAGAGAAGTGGTCAGGGATAAAGAAGATCACAGGCTTCAAACAGAAGGAACAGCTAGATGGAAATCTTGTCAGAGGCAATGAACCGAACAATTCTTTAACAGGTTCACCTCAGAAATAAAGCTCAACATTCTCCTCTTCCACCCCCAGCCAAACAGACCTCCCATCCTCCCACCCACAGCTTCCATGTCACACCTCAACTGTCTCATCTTCCACCTCAGTCATGGATCTTGCTGCTTCATTGTTTTTTCCTACCACATCAGGATGTTTGCAGAAATACCCAAATGACTCTGCAGTTGTGTGGCGTATCAGTGATGGACAAGAGACTAAGTACAGAGAACTGGTGGACCATGGCATTGGAACAATCAGCTCGACTGGAATGTGAACAAGACAAAGGAGATGACTGGATTTTAGGAGAACTAGGATTAAGTTAAATACTTTTTGCATAATGGGAGAAGAAATGGAGGTGGTGGAGGAGTATGAATATCCCAGCGTTCACCTGGACAACAGACTGGACTGGAGATACAACACTGATGCTATTTATAAGAAAGAACAGAGCAGACTTTACTTCTTAGGGAAGCTTAGGCCCTTCAGCATTTGCAGCAAGGTGTTGTACATCTTCTCCAAGTCTGTCATGGAGAATGCAATCACATCTGCAGTCATCTGTTGGGGGAGCAGCATCAAAGCCAGTGACTTAAACTGAAGAAACTGATAAAGAAGGGTAGCTCTGTTCTGGAGCCTCTGGGATTGAAGGAGGATACTTTATAAACTGAAGGACATCATGGACAACACTGAGCTTCCTGTTCAGTGGTATTCAGCAACAGAGCATCTTCAGTCAGAGGCTTCTTCAGATCTGCTGCAACGCAGACACTACAGGAGATTCTTTCTGCCCACAGCAATAAACCTCTGCAAAAGACTTAAATAATGACCACTGCAACAAGGAATTTAGAATAGAATAGAATAGAATGTGTGAGCAAAAAAGCCTTCAAGTGAGTGTGCTTTGTCAATGCACATAATGCATGTTTGCTTACCATTTTGTATCTGATCAAATACACCACCAATTCCACAATGTCCGGACACTATAAACTGAAAATAAAATCTAGAATAAAATGTAAAGTGCTAGATTAAAACATTTTAAACTGCTAAATAAACTTATATTGGTATTTAATGTATACGAGTCATATATTCAAGCTGCCCATTCCCTGATATGCAGACTTGAACTGAGCACTGCTGAGCTAGATGATCCGTCACCTCTTTAGTCTGGACAATGTGCTGTTCACGCTCTCCGAAAGGAATTTCAAATTTAAATTAATCTGACCACTGGACAGTCTTACACTTTGCATCAATCCATTTGAAATGAGCTTCTGTCTGAAAAAAAAGATGGTGCCCCTTCCGAATTACGTAGACGTATGGCTTCTGCTTGGAATTATTGAGCTTTAACCTGCATTTGTGGATGGTACAACAAACTGTGTTCTTAGACAGTTGTGGTATGGTTTTCAGGAAGTTTCCTGAGCACATGCAGTTTCCATTTCCATTAAATAACCACATCTGCTTTTAATGTAGTACACCCTGAGGGTCAGAGCTTCATGGCCGTATAACATTAACTTTCAATCTTATTCTTTACAAAGAGATTTCTCCAGATTCAGTCTTTTGATATTATGCATCATAGGTCATGAGCAATCCAGGACGTTCATTCTGCAGTGAAACTGCAGTTACAACCTAGGAACCAAGAAAGCATCATTAAAAGACTCATTTAAAAGTGCAAAACAAGACCTAACAATGTAGATCGAGCCATTATCTGAGTTGCACTGCCATGATTGAAGTATGTAGACTAAAGCCGTGTCACGTTTTTTCGTTTTCAAATGGCACTGAGCTTATCTGACTGCTACAATTGCACAGCATGTAGTCATCTTAACATGCTTAGGAGCTACAGCTCTTATCCAGTTGACCAAGCGTAACATCTAATAGACCGCTCTACAGATCACTTCTTTGATTTTCACAAAAAGAACTTGGTTCAGGAACTGCCTTTGTTTCCCTAAGAAACTAGAGGTGCATTTGAGCTTCTACATTGTGTGAAAGTTCCTCCTAATATTTTAAGTTACATTAGATATAAAAATGACAGATGCTCGATAAAAACAAAAAAAAAACAAAAAAAAACATTTTACAGCATCAATATCTAAAAGAGAACAAGAGTATATAACTATAAAAGTGTATACAGGCTGGACACAAATTAAATTTAATAAACAGAATCTCTAAGCAGATGCATTCAGAGCAAATAACTCCAACTAGTTAAACATTTTTGAAAAAGCACAAGAGTGATAGACTTATTCATCAGGGCTCTGAAACCATCAAAACCCACACTCGGGGTAGTGACTGAGTCTGCAACTACTGCAAAAAAAAAAAAAAAAAAAAACAAATTAACATATAACAAATGCCAGCCTGTCTCATATGTGTGGCCAGGGACGCAATGACGGAGTGTACAATGAAGGCCGTTTGTTCTCCCGTCAAGTAGGCTGCACTAACCCAGCTGTTTTATTGACTTGTTAACGCATATTTTTATATTATTATTTACCATAGTTTTTCTTATCCAAAAGCCATTAAATCACACTCTAATTTTCTTAGCACTTTCCTTTTTGTTTTTCCCTTTTGAAGTTTTTGCTACATTTCAGAAAATATCTCAATTCTTGAAAAAGGTATATAGGTAGTGGAAGAACAGTGTCAAACAACAATAAGTTTGTTGTATATTATGAATAATTTGTCATTTCTTTATAATAAATTGGGTAAACAATGAATTCTCTTTCCTTTAGACTATCATGAAATTAAAATATATCCCATCTTATTACTGTGAAACCTCATGATTAAAGTTAAAAGCAGCTACACCACAACCCCCACCCACGCACCCATTCCTCCTTCATCCACCAGGAAACAGCTGTCAGCTGGCTTAAGTCCATCCTTTTTTGCTCAGCACAATGGAGGGAAGGAAGATGTTTCCTTCCTTTCCGAAGGCAACCAGTATTTCAGTCAGTTTGCAGCAGCCAGCAAGGTTACCAGACTGAAGAGAAGAATTTTGAGGCCACATTGCTTTAAAATGTTAATTTAAAAGCTTCTTTATTTCCTAAAATGGCAAGCCAGGTTTTAAAATGTCAAAAACTAGGGATCTGGATTACCATACCAGAAATCAGACTACCAGTTTCTGTGAAACTTGTGGTTTTTAAAAAACAAGTGTGACTCATGTGGTGACCTGACTAGAACTAAGTCAGATCACAACCCTGCAAGGTGTGCCAGGATTTCCCTCTGAGTGTATTTGGTGAACAGTTCTCAAAAACACCACGATGGCACAAACTGTGCAACATGTTGATGGGGAGGAAAAAAAAAAAAAAAAAAGAAGTGGTTCAGGTGAATAAATAGCTCTAAAAGTGGCATTAAAATGCTACTACAGTCCATACCATAGCAATTACATAAACAACGGTAGGTAAAAACTCCCCTAGTGGGAGAAAAACTTTAAGTCAACTAGTCAGTCTCGTCTAGTCTAGTCTAGTCTAGTCAGCCCTAATTGGCATGCATGCATGCATGCATTTCCTTTATGCACTGCAATTACACTTCTGGGTGCTAGAAAAACAAAAACTACTGAAAAAGAAGAGTGACTTGTCACAGTACCAATGCTCTTGGACGACAACTATACCACGTTTGCAGACAGGGTGCGGTACAAAGATACTGGGACATCCACCATTTCCCCCTAACATTACGTCACCGAGTGGTGATGATCAGAGACGTCCTAACTCTCCGTCAGCATTACATTATTTATTTCCTGTAATGGTGCAACAGTACTTGTGACTGTTCTCACCCCAGCAAATCCCGAATATTTCAGCAGAGTACTGCAGTTTGCAGCTGACATATTCTGTGCTGACCCTTTTCTTTACCTAGATATTTTTCCCCCCTTTTAGAGGCTGAAAAAGGAATGTCAACCATGTTACAGTATGTCATAGCTGAACCTCCCTGCATCACATTGATAACACAGAGAACAACTGATAACTTACTGCTTTGATTAATCAATTTCCAAGTGTAATTACTAGAAAAGAAAATGCAATGTTGTAGCAACAATATATATTTTTTAAACAAATATCCAAAGAGTTGTAGTGACGATAGGATACTGTTCATTGTTTCAACAATATGTGACAGCATAACCAATATCTGATATGAAAAGTTTTGGTTTTAAAGAACACATAAGAGTCACGTAAAAAATAAAAAAACTGACTCATGTCTTCCTCCCTCTCTTTATAACCATTTCCTGTCCACTTACTTTGAATAAAAGGCCACTAGTGCAAGAAATAAAGACAAGCATTTGACAACTAATTAGGTTAATTGGCAACATGTAATATGACCGTGTATGAAAGGAGCATTTCAGATGCAAAGATGAGAGCACTTCATGATGCAAAGACAGGTAGAGGGTCACCAATCTGCATAAACAGTGGAACAATTTCAGGAAGATGTTCAACATAACATTGTATAATTTGAAGATCCCATCCACAGTTTATATAATTATCAAACGATTTAGAGAACCAGGAAGAATCTCTGTGTGTCCAGGAACGGTGCCTTCTTCTCTGGGCCAAAGCTCATTTAAAATGGTCTGAGGTGAAATTAATCAAAATTTGAAATTCTGTCAGGCAGCCATGAATGCCATATCACTACTTAGTTCCCTGCATCTCTGGTGGTATGGGTTTTCATGAATGCCTATGACATAGGAAACTTACAAATCTGGAAATGCACCCGAATCTTGCATGATTTTGCAGGCATCACAACAGCATGATTTTAAAGGGGAAAGGTCCGAGTGGAGAACCGGCCTGCAGTCCAGACCTGTTCCAACTCTTTTTCGGAGGTGTGTTACTTCCATCAAAGTAAAAATTAGCAAAATATCTCAGTTGCCTAAATTCCTAAATTCTTTGTGCAAGCTGTGAGCAACAAATTAAGCTTTTATTTAAATTTTACTCAACTGAACACTGGAAGACAAAAATAAGAAAATAATTATATAAAATGACATCCAGTAATTACAACTTCTTAAGCTTTCATTTATCACACCAACACAACTACGACATTCTGATACTAGAAAACAAATGATCTTCATTATTCTAACAACTGAATATTTCTTACAGTGAATTTAGTAAGGATGAAAAGCATGCATGTCTAAACAAAGAAGAGCTATGTTGGCCCTTTCCTTTTGACCCATCTATAATGATTTACAGCCATGTGAAGATGAAAGTATTCCCTGGTCATTACCAAGTCTTCATTTGATTTATATAAATGCAAACTCAAACTGCACAACACCACTATTTATTACACTGGAAATGTTATTTAACAACAACAACAACAACAACAAAAAAGTCAAACTGCAGAAAAACGGAGTGACAAACTACGTACAGCCTATGATTCAGCATCTTGTAAAACCACCTTCAGGAGCCAAAACAATCTCTCACATCATGAATAAGGAATTCTCACCTAGTCTTCTTTACATTACATTTCATTTCATTGACATGTATAAGTGAGGACCGGCCACAGTATTTCAGTCAAGTTCAGCTCTGGACGTTGCCATTACAACTTGATTCTTTTCTTTTATTCCATTTTGTTGTTGATTTGCTGGTGAGACAGGGATTTGATTTGAGGCGCTTCTGCCTCTATACATTTTGGTCATCTGTATCTAAAGATTATTATCCCAGTGGTCTTGTACTTACTTCAAATACAAGTTTGCAAACTCAAGCAATGCATCAAAGTTCAATAAGATTCTCCGCTGGCAACCCTTCCAAACAACCCGTAGTTGTTCAATCTTCTATATGCCAATTTGAACTTTAACCTGTAACATGATAACCAAGGCCTGTCAAGTCTGGTATGTAGCTCCTGGGTTTTTGTTTTTGTTGCAATTTATTTAAGTCTTACACTCTTTGACCTTAGGTTGAACTTGTTTTAACGTCAACATCTGGGAAAACTGACAACCGTTTTGAATGTATTGAAATTTAAAGATTTTAACTTTAGAGGGTTATTGGAGAGTATTAAAAAAGGACCATTTTTACTTTGGAACTTTTTTTTTTTTTTTTTGCATTAACCATAGTATGTAGTTTAACTGAAGTAACCAAATACATTAATTTTCCTTGTAAAGAGTTAACTGGAAGCAGTAAGCTTATACTTACCAGTTCCACCAACTTCATTTGAATATTAGCTTAGTTTTTGTGTTTAATAAAAAATAAGACTTGGAAGACATGGTGAGAACAAGCTGACTTGTGTATAATGCCATGATATGTAAAGTTAACGTTTTTATAAAGAGGGTGTAGCTTATATTTGCGATAGCTGTCTACACACCCACAAAAATATGAGCTTATTTGTTCATTATTATCAAGATGCAAAATTTTCTGCCTGTGCAAGAGGAAAACCTGTTATGAGACAATTTTTGAAGTGACGTACATAGACTCCACATTTGCACTAAATTAAGCATGAAACATCTGACAAATACAGTAAGGGCAAATGTGGCTCCAAACAACAACTAGAAATATTTCAGCTACATGATGCTGACCAAATAAAGCTGACCAATACTCAACATATGTGAAGACACGTGATAAGCTGAATTTCCATAAATCCCAAAGAACATTCAGTCATTGATACACAATATGTATAATATCATATTATTCAGGCATATATACTCAAAGGAATTTCAAGAACCATAGTAACTAGCAATTACAATTATTGGTAAGGTGAGACCTATGGTACTGTGGGGGAACTGCACCACACCAGAGAGAACTGGTATTGTAACACGTCTAACAGCTTAAGGCTTGAAGACGTCCCTAGAACTGCCCAACATCCGTTCATGAGTTTTCCATACACACACTGATTTAGGAGGGATTCCAGTGTGAACAGTGTGGAGGAAGCTGCTACTCTAGAAAGAGTAAAGAAAAAAAAAAAGTCCTACAGAACAATGACACGTTGGCTCACATCTTAAGTTAAGTAGTTGGGTGATGTTGCAGGTCAAGGATGCTAAGCATTTAAGTTAAACCCCCAAAGAATGGCTTCAAAAGAGGAAAAAACCTCCTTATGGAGTGGCCCAGTCAGAGCGAAGACCTGAATTTCACAGGGATGCTGTGGAATTATCTCAAGACAATCGTTCAAGCCAAACATCCCACAACACGTGTAAAATGGACCGATCAAAAATTCCTCCTGAGAGTTGTGCAGGTCTGACCCAGAGCTACTGAAAAGATTTGCTTGGAGTAATTTTTGCTAAAATTAGTTTCGACCAGCTATTAATGTCATAGGTTCACGTACTTTTTTGTCAAGCTGTGAACGTTTAATGGCCGACGTTACTGGACTCAAGAAATTGTAAATGTGTGTTATGAACATTTGCACACAGGACCTTATTTACAAAAACTTTATAAATCTCTGAGCAGATTTGCACATTAAAAAAAAAAAAAAAAAATAACTCTATGGTTAAATTTATACAAGTTTATCATGCGTTACATCAATATTACATTGTGGCAGCCAAGGGATGTATTGCTTTTAACAAATTTGACAAAATGGGTTTAAATTTATATTTCATTCACTAAAAGTTTGTTGTTCTACACAGTTCGTACGTTTTTTAAACCAAACCTTTTAGCATTTTCAGAAGCAAAATCTGAAGCTTCAAAATGCACAGCAATTAAGATAAATGTGTTACATTTCTATTTTCTTCTCATGTTTAAAATACATTTTTTAAAGGACCCGCATAGTTTGAAGATAACAGTCCAAATAAGGCATCGTGTAGTAAAGTCTGACAATGACAAACAATACTTACGAGCGTTACTTATTTAGACAAGCTGTGTGTGGTTGCAGTCATAAGTAAATTGTATTTTCACCTAAACAAAATTCAGAACTACCAACATTGTCATAAGTGCCATAAATTTTGTTTTGTGAAAGGTTTATGCACAATTTAGTTCTGTTCACGTTTCATAAATGGGGCCCAGTATGTTTGTCTATGATTTTACTTTAAAGCTTCAAGATGCAGATCAAGCTTTAAGTTTCAAATCTTGATGACATTTTTAACCACTGATTTTATCCATTGTTATTTTTGTTTACATTTTAAATCATGCTTTTGTATGTATGTTATGTTTTAATGTCTCTGTAAAGCACTTTGAATCACCTTGTTGTTGTATTGTGCTATACAAATAAACTTGCCTTGCCAAACTTGCTATGATTGTGCCTCACAGATAAAGATCGGAACACATTTTCTTGCAAATTAATGCAGAAATTTACTTAATTCTAAGAGGTTCACATATTTTGCTCCTCTTACTGTATACTGGTTTATGTCTTTAAACTACGCAAAACTTATCTACTGTGTTTTTTTAATATTATTATTTCTATCACCATCATCAGTAGTAGCAGCAGTAGTGATTTTGTTTCATCTGGATTTGCATTTAAGGTTGTGGCAGCAAATGCAGTGCACCAACAATGCTCCATTCCTTTTAGACAGCAAATCCACCTTTGGTTTGTTTATCTGCTGCTCTCATCTTATTTCCCTGTGCGCACTCATAGCGTAAATGTTGCTCTTAAAGAACAAACTATACTCTAGAAACTAATTCAAGTAAACTCAGTTTTTCCAAGAACTCCAAAAAGCAAATTCAGTAATGTTGCTACAGTCAGATATTTCTCATTGATTTTTTTCATGAAAGATTATTACTGATATAGAGGGACATTATGTATGAGCATTTATTTGCCTCACTTGATATTGTATATCCTTTGATTAACACTCACATTTCAGCATTATTGAAATTATTTACAGCTGCATTTATTTATTTACGACTGCTGGATACTGGTTGATGATGGACACTTCTGGATGTTACCCAAGTTACCGATAATTAACTTACTAATACTGTGAGTGATCGGTAGTTATCTCTCTGATTCACAAGTCACTTTTGCTTACTTTCTGTTACACTAACAGGTGCACATGTGGCAAATATATGAAGGAAATAAAAGTTAAACAAGGTGGAATATTTTCTTTGGAGATTTGGGAGGTAAAGGCAAAGATCTACCTCATACCAACTAAAGTAATAATTAATGGACCCATATTTTATTGCTGCAGTTGAACGTTTGTGACCCTGTTGACTGATATTTTTCTTACTAGTAAGACAAATCTCTGCTTTTGGGAAATGAGAACAAAATTGAATTCCCCTCAGCCAAAAAAAAAAAAAAAAAAAAAAAAAAAAGGAGAGAAAGAAAGAAAAACATTTCCTTCGTGAGACATATTGGTTTACACAGTCTGTCACGTTCTTATTGGGGTGGGTCATCTCTGGCCAATGGTCTGATTTGATTGGCAGAGCTCATGTGGGGTTTAATCATCAGGGTTCTTCTGTGCTCAGACTCAGGGTTAGAACTCAGGGTTCCATAGATGTCATGAAAATTTGAGAATTTAAAATAACCACCTAAAATGTAACTAGACAACATGAAATTGGACTATTTGATACTTCAAATCACTGTTGAATGGTTTAAAGTCAGAAAAGACATAATATGGGGTTGTAAGTTGAGTATGTATGTATGTATGTATGTATGTATGTATGTATGTATGTATATATATATATATACACACACACATACACATACACACACACACTCAATTACATTAGCCAGAGACTGGTTTATTTTGGCCAATAACAATGAACAGTTTCTTCGAACTTAGCTCCCTTATAAATCACATTTTATCGAAGTATCTGAAGCTCAAAGGAATCATCCTCCTTGGACATCCCTGACGATACCAGGCCATCCTAATCAGATCTCCAACAATTACATCATTATTATCAGCAGCCGCCACAGTCTTTGGCGTTTCTGTGAAGTTATGATGACAGAATAAGAGGGTTCTGTCTCCAAACAGCCAAATGGTGTGATGACTTCATTTTTCTATTAATAGTGATTAACGTGCGCGTTGCTTGTGAGTGGTTCCCTCTTTCTGCGGACTGCCTGACTGGTGCTTCTGTATGATCTCATGCAATGATTTGATCCATGAAGAATCTCGCTGTTCTGACTGGTTCCAGTTCCTGACCAGTTCCTACATGGGAGCCACCGTGCGTACGAAGCTGGCGAAATAAACGCTTCCCGTTCAAAAAAAAAAAAAAAATGTACGGTGCCGTTTTCCTCCTCATTTCTGGCGGACGTGAAAAGACAAAACGTTGTTTTCTTTAGTCCCCACGGAAAATCTCTGCCACGCAGAGCCAAGGCCCCTCTCGTCCGTGTGCGAGAGTGAGCGAGCGGTCGCGCTGGAAACCGACGGCAGCCGCTCCTGAGTAACGGATTTGGGTTGTTTCATCTCTCCCTTGAAATCGGCCACAGAAAGGGCTATTCCGCAAACCGTGTGCACACTGTCATACGTTTAACCAAAGCTGTCATATCTCACGCAACTATTCAGAGCGCTGTCATTAATCGAAGTAATGCGCGGACGGTTTAGCTTTTGATAAGTTGTTGATACTGAAAGCTGTTTGGGGTTTTTTTTTTTTTTTGGTTCTTTTTTTTTTTTTTACGTTAACGGTCAGCTTTAACTGCACTGCGCGTGAATAACGCCAGCCGCGTTCACGACGTCGTGTGTCCGGGCAGAAACGTACTCACCGTTACGAGCTTCTCTCCCGCGAATCGCTAAGAAGACGTCTTCACCGCGACATATTTCTCCTCATCGGCGTCTCCCTCGGCTTTAAACCACCACCGCCCTTCGGCCGCGGAGGGGAGTGTGCTGCCCACATCTGCGAAACAATACGTTGAGTAGCTAATCTTTGTATTGCAACAGCTGATGCTATAAATAGAAGAGCTCCAAAAGGGGTGAAAAATAAAGTTTTGGTAGAACATTATAGGGCTTCGCTTTAGTTTCCACTGTGATATTTGATAGACATTTTCGAAGAACGTGAAAGTAATGCATTTTGTTCACTCAAAATGTATTTTTCGTCTTATTTTTTTCTTTAAACCCATAGACGAAATGGCAGAGTTCCCCTTTTTAGAGTAATGGACTGCTCCCTTGTAGAGACTTCTTTAAAGGGATATTCCTGTCAAAACATCGTCCTTACATAGGGGGAATCAAATAAATTCAACGGTGACAAGATGAGGCTATGATGATGTAAATGCAAGTTATTTCTAATTTAACCTAAATACCTAATACCTAAATACCTCATTTTAAACCTAAATTTTGTTGGACTTTCTATTAGTGTGCAATTTAGACAAAGACACAACACTTATCTTACCCTTCGTCCAACATACGTATTGATTTTTAGTATGCACATAGGTTGCATGTCATCTTTTTATGAGCAAAGAAAGTGATGTAATTTTGCAAAAGCAGAGGATATTGTCAACTTATTTTTATAGATTTGTGTTATTTATATGTTCCACAAAGAAATACAATATTTTTTGTATATTGATTTTGATTAAAGATGTTTCCAGGAATGTATGAAGTCAGCTCCAATCCCACTGTACAGTTTACAACTGCCTTATCAGCTCCATCCCCAGCCCCAGCTTCAGTTCAGTCCCCAATCCCTACTCCAAGTCAAGCTCAGAACCCAGCCCCACTCAAACCCCAACCATACCTGTAGCCTAAGGTCACCTCCCAGCACCAGCTCCAATCTATAGTCTGTATAAGAAAAAACTGGATAAACCCCTTCTGACATCACCCTTATATTTTATAAAAAGTGAGTTTGAACCCTATTTTCCCAATCTGCTCTTGTCCTGCTTGAGGCCATGTTGGCCGAACAGTCCTGGAAGCCAGATGCAACATCCCCGCCGCAGTTCAGTCACGCAAGTCAACTATTTCAGTTTGGCTGGCTGAGCTTATGATAGCCTGTGGCGATAACTAATGTTTGTTTGTTTTTATTATGATCGAATTTGGTTAAACAGTCCCCATTTTGGACGTCTGTAGCTAGTGGTGTCGTTAGTCAATTTGGAAGTGTTCTGAAAATGATTTAAGACAAAAGTTGCTCAACTGAAGGATGCAGCTGCTGCAAGAGGAAAACAGCGATAAGGCCAACCCAAAACTTGTTTATAAAGGTTAAAGCCCAATAAGCTATCTCATCTCTAAATCTAGAATTATTACACCCTTTTAGTTCTTTATTTACAGCTCAGAAGTGAAGTTAACAGAAGGTCCTCAGTAGCTAAAGTGACAGCAAGCAGTTTGACACCATAGTGTCAAAAGACCACACCCCTAATTATGCAAATGTTTGTGGCACACTGCTGTCACAGATGTGAAATCCATGTATGAATTATATATATATATATATATATATATATATATATATATATATATATATATATATATATATATATATATAAAAGCAGGTAGTCAATGTATATTGATTCACTTTTAGAGCCAGGAACTACAATTGTTCTTACTTACATAAACAAAAACAGATGTAGCACCTCGGTTCCAGTCCTTGTCCTCACATCTTAGATCTGGGGCTGCACTGCATGCATACAGTTTTGTGTTTGTTTGTTTGTTGTTTGTTTGTTTGTTTGTTTGTTTGTTTGTTTGTTTGTTTGTTTGTTTGTTTGTTTGTTTGTTTGTTTGTTTGTTTTCCAGTCAGGACTACACTGTGAACAAAAAGTTTCCCCTGGTAATTTAGCCTTGGTACAGCTTCTTTTCAGTCTGTGCTAAACACCACTCCATCACACTTCTACTGTAGTCCCTTTAAATATGCCGTCCACACTATGTTATGCCATAGACAGGTGTACCAGTGCCCTTGCAGCAGTAAACATACATATCTGTGATAGTCACAGAGTATCAGTGTATTTGCTTAGTCTTGACTGACTCCCATCCATGTGGTTGTGGAGTACACAGTGTCCACATAAACGGATGTACCAAGGAGTGGTAATAAAGGTAAAGTTGTCCATAGATCCGGTTTTTATAATGATATAAATGATCCAAGAAGTAAAAGAGTTATCTAAGTAATGCACATCACAGCAGGAAAGAAAAAAATCAATTCCAAGTTTCCTCATGTTATTTTCATAATACGATGCGATGTGATGCGATTGATCCGGTCCTCATTGTATAGTAACACTAGAGCCTGTCTTATTACAATACGGTAGGCGTTCAAATAACCATTTTAATAAAATACATGTTACTTAAGAACACACACAGCCAGTTGTTATTCCTCCAGTGTTCCTTGTTACCTGCACCTTCTCTCTGCTTATATTAAACTCTGCTCTCTGCTCCAAAACCTCATAGTCCTGACTCTGTGCTGCTCTTCTTCCTTCACAGGATGTTGCATCCTTGCATCTTCCTATCCTGCAGATGTTACTGCTGATGGGAAAACGTGCCTCATTTATGCATACAGGCTGTTTGATCAAAAATATATAAATCAATGGGATAAACACTCACCCCCTGCAGTGTGTCCATGGCCAGGCTGCAAGTAAATCTATTTCTTCTTTTCAGCTGGACATTTTAACATGGGAAACAGCGGAAACTGACTCACTTTTAGAGCCAACTCATATCAGCATTCAAGGCACTGCGGATTCTTATACTTCATCAATGGCTTCAAAAGAAAAAATCGGAAGTTGGCCCGTTAGTTTGGAATCACTTCTATGCTTTGTTTGCCAACATTTCAACATGTACCAACATGTTAATTGATGTGACGAATGAAGTCTGCAGTTACAAGCTACCTCAGAGGTGACTTATTTGTCATTCTCACCATTAGTTTTTCCGTTTTGCCTCATTTGACCGCCTCTTGCTTGGTGGCATAATGACCCCACCCCTTCTCTGTATCCGCCGCCACATCCCACAACCCCACACAGCATGAAACAAGACGGACACTGCCTAAGAGCTACTTAAAAGCAACGCTTCCCAGAAAGCCTTTGTAACCATGAGCTTGTTTGCCAGCCGGCACTGTGAATGGCAGCTTAGAGCCACAGAAGACAACAGCAAACACTCAGGAATGTGGATGTCTAACAGGATCTGTCTGTATGCATATTTAAAGAGAGATTGGTTGTAAATGCTTGCATGTCTGCATTTAAATTCATTTAGCAAATTTAAAACAGGTACTTGGATAAAAATGGACAGCAATCAGAGGAAGCCAAGTGAACTGCCTGAGAGCCCTCACTTTAACTAGACTGATGAATACATTGATGTCTTATATCTAATGTTTAAACAGGCTTTTGTGTATGAGAGAGAAGGAGAAAAATGTTATTTGATGCATGAAAGAGCTGGTATTCGTTTAAATTATTGAAATAGTCATATTTTGTAACTGGAGCAGCACGGTGGCTTAGTGGTTAGCACTGTTGCCTCACAGCAAGAAGGTTCCCGGTTCAATTCCCGGCCCGGTGGGTCTTTCTGTGTGGAGTTTGCATGTTCTCCCCGTGCTTGCGTGGGTTTCCTCCGGGTACTCCGGCTTCCTCCCACAGTCCAAAAACATGCAGTGGAGGTTAATTGATCTTTCTAAATTCTCCCTAGGTGTGAATGTGAGTGTGATTGGTTGTTTGTCTTCTATGTGGCCCTGGATAGACTGGCGACCTGTCCAGGGTGTACCCCTGCCTTTCGCCTGATATGCGTCGGGATAGGCTCCGACAGACCCCCGTGACCCGGAAACGGATAAAGCGGGTATAGATAATGGATGGATATTTTGTAACTAATGTGTTAGTGTCTAAGTGACAGGAAATTGTTGTTTCTTTTTTATTCAGAAAAATAAATAAAATAATAAGAATACAAACACATTTTCTCAGATTTTCTTTGTCTATTTTAATGAGTGCAAGACATTTAATGTCTATTTTGTTCTTGTCAGCTTCAACTTTTGTTAATATACATAGGTTTTTGCATTTCAGGCCTCTAACGACTTCCAAAAAAAAGTTGTTGCAGGGACAATTTAGGCTTTATGACGAAGTTAAAAACAGCAGTTGTGATGTATCAGGCAGGTGACATCAACAGGTAATTAATTGCAATGATTTCTTAAATGCATTTGAAAAAAGTCATCTCAACATAAAATTAGAAGGGATTAGTATTAGTATTTCTCCTTCTAATAAATGATTTAAGGAGGAATCTGTAGGAATTTTACAACAGTTTGTTTAGCCTGAGCTGACCGCTCGTCACCTCTGCTCACTAAGACGGCCCTGTATCCAGAACTGTTGTTCATCAACAGCTGATGTAACCACATGGACAAGAGATTACTTTAGGAAACCTTTGATAAGCACTACAATACTGAGAGGAAGCGGCAACACCACCCAGGTATGAATCTTCAGCAGTTTCTGGCGATGTCGTGTGGAGAAGGAAGTGAAAGTTGAGCATGTACACATATGTGAGTAACTGCTCAATATGCCGTGATGACTCTGCAACCATCAGTAACCATAAATAAACATAACGATCACAAATAACTGAATGAATAGACAAGTTATCTTCTGTTAAGACAGAGAAACATGCAGACTTAGTATTTGTGTAGGTGAAAAATACAGCACACCATCCCAGTACTTGTTTCAGTTCAGTTACAAAATAATTATGCAATTTAATGAGTAATTATCAGTGAAGCAGTCACTTTGCCACTAGGAGAACATGAAGAGTTTCTTTTTTAAATATCTTCACCCATTTGTTCCAACATTTTCTGATGTGAAAAACAAAGCGAGTACTTTTATCAGCACAAGTCCTGTACTTTAAACTGTAAAGGATCCACTGCCACAGGAATAGGGGATTTTGTAAATTTACAGTGAAGCCAAGTATTAAGGGTTGCCACAACATGGAATTTATAAAATAAATAAATAATTTTATCCACTCAAACTTGCATTAGCCTCAGATCTTTAAAATAATTTTACCCAAGTCTGATTAGCAGTGTTATCGCATACCATGTGATTTAAATAGAGAAGTTAAAACTGGTCCAGCAGAGCGGCTTAGTGGTTAGCAATGTCGCCTCACAGCAAGAAGGTTCCTGGTTCAATTTCTGAACCCTTTGGGAGTCTTTCTGTGTGGAGTTTACCTGTACTTGTGTGGGTTCCCTTTGGTTTTGCATATTAAGTTGATTGGTTATTCTAAATTGCCCGTAGGTGTGAATGTGAGTGCGCATGGTTGTTTGTCTCTGTATGTGGTCCTGTGATAGACTGGCGACCTGTCCAGGGTGAAGCCCTGCCTCTCACCTGTAATGAGTCGAGATAGGCTCCGGCAGACCCCCATGACCCCGCAAAGGATAAAGCGGGTAGAGAAAATGGATGGATGGAAGTTAAAATTGATGCCCTTTAATTAATATGCATGGCTGTAAACACTGTCTATAGGTACATGTAAGCAAAGGAGAACATCTCCACATCATGGTAGGAAAATCCACACAATGGATGTGACAAGATTATTTCACAGTGGCAATAAAATATATTGATGCCTTAGACAGTGTAGAACACTGTCAAATGGCTACTATTGTACTTAAAATTAATTTAGTGTGTGTGTACCTTGAAATAAACTCCAGCAGGCTGATTGATTGTTGAAAGAAACAGCTTATTTATCTATCCATACTAACAGACTAGAGGCAGTAAATTTGAATTTACACATTTTTGAGAAGGTGACAGTAGTTTCATCTGTTCTATTCTATTCCTTTGTGACTTGTAATGACACTTGAGGACCATTGTATGACCTTATTAGTGTAGTAAATTATTATTATTAGCCTAATAAAAGCCCCAGTATACTAAAAAAAAAAAACACATGTATGGTATTGACCACTGGCTCAGTTTAAATTTACTTAAACTGCAGGAAGAAATCCAAACTGAGTGCAGGTTAGACATGTTAGGTGTGCAAACACATATCATCATACTTGAATGCACGTACATAATTGTGCCTTTAATGTCCAAAAGGGTCATAAACATCTCAAAAGGTAAACTGTTCTATTCTTTTGGTGTATCATCAGAGTAAATCCGCGTTGCAGTGTTTGCAGAGTTTATGTCTGTAAGGAGGACAGCTCCCCCTGCACTTTGGCTGACCCTGTCAGAAAAATGCAAGCAGGATCTTGATAAAACATGAGGTGTATCCAAGATACCCAAAGCAATCCATTCTTAAATTAAGACCCCATTAATGTCCCACCTAATCTACTTGACTGACCTCTCTCTGTATTGAAAAATCAGTAAGACAGTTAATCAGTTCACCACCTCTTAACTGCTCCATCTAAAGCCTTAATCAATCAGTCCTTACGTTAGACAGGACAAGCCTCAGACTTCTTGCTGTAAAAAGAAGTTGAAAATATGAATACAAATCTGGTAGAAATTCAAGTTATCTATGAGTTCAAACCTAAAGATAATTCTTGGTAAGCAGATTTCTGGAAAGTGGAACATCATGGTGTGGTATGAATAAAAGATTAAGCTATTAAAGGAGACATATTATACTTCTTTTTTTTTTAAGGCCAAATAGCAATAGACAACCAAAAAAGAGAGGTGACAAAGAAGTATATACAGACAAACGCACACATTCAAAGGCCTCTGGACTGGTTGGTGATAACAGTTTGTAAGGTCCTTTATTTTATTTGTTTGTCCAGAGAAAATCGTAATAATATCTTCCAAAGATGATTTCGGATACAGATTGAACCGACCATAACACATGTTTATATCGTGTGATGGTTCATCCCACATGCTTCCAAATCCAAAGATGTTGATGCTGCCTTTTGGCAAAGTTAATATGATGGGGCCTTTTAGCACACTTCTTTTTCTTTTCTAAAAAGTTTTATAAACCATTTTTTTCCCTTTAAAGTAAGTGTTGTTTATGAATGTAGCTTAAAAAACAAGAACAAAGCAGAAAACAGGCAAATGTTTTTGTACTGAGTCTTGGAAACCCTCCAAACATTCATACTTAATATTGGTGATAAAACTAAATAAGGACACATACATCCACATATTAAAAGTGCTATAAAAATAATAGCGTGAATGACAGAGAAATGCGGACAGCTTTTGGCTTTAAGTGATCTGCAATATCAGACACGTTTAATAATTTGCAGTTACGACTACATGACATGTTAATGTTTTGTAGCCTACAGTATTAAACAGTTGTAGTTATATATAATTTATCTATGGTTGCCACATGGACTGTATATGCAGCGGTGTTTTTATTTTATTATATTAGTATATCATAAGATAATGCAGTAGTATATGTTATTATAGTGTTTACACATTTTATATAATATTATACGAGTGCCATTAGCAACAACCGCTGCCAGCCAATCGCGCGTCCTGTCGTAAAGCTGTCGTGAAATGCCATGACGACCACGTGGATCACTTTACGGCCGCCGTTGGCTGTCTCGTAACAGGAGCAGCGGTCGCCGTCCTGGTGTTGTTATACGGAGCATGTGAGTGCCAAATGCTGTTTTTCCTGTCATCATTTAGAATAAGAGCGTCTATTGCAGCCACGCGTTGTTCGTGAAGGCGGTTTAAAGTGTGCGTGTGCGCGTGTTGGCCCACTTAGCTCGGCTCGCCGCAGCGGCTCCTTCACTTCAAACACCAACGTTTGTGGCTGAGGGAAGTTTGATTTAGGCGACCGTCGCTTTTTTTGGGGGGATTCGTGTTTGTTGTCCACGCGTGTCAGCATCGGTTTTGACTCCTTGATTCAGCCCAAAGGTAGGCCAGTCTCACCCTGACCCGCAACCTGGACCGCATTAATCTGAAAGGGGAAAAAAAACAACAAAAAAACAAAACAAAACACGTGCAAATACGATCCGCAACTAATCCGGCGCTTTTCTTTACGTTTATACTTAGAAACATGTCGCAGCTTAGCAGTCTTCATTTTGATTTGGTTGTTAAAGTCGTTCCTTATAAAGTTACCAGTAACCAAATTTGTAAAATGTAGTAAATAGTAGTTTATAGTTTATAAGAAACGCAACACATTATTCAGGCATAAAAGACTCAATAGTCTGTCTGATATTCGTTTTATACATGTGTAGAAATACTGTACAAGTAGTATGTTAGAATTATTATTGTTTTTTTATATATATATTCTGTATCGTGTTCAGTCTTGTGACCTGCCAAGAAAAAGTATGTGAACCTTTTAGAAGTACTTGGTTTTCTGCATTAAGTTGCAAAAGTTGTGATTCGATCTTAATCTGAATCACAACATTAGACAAAAACGGTGTGCCTAAGCCTGTAATATGCTGTCATAATTTCTCCTGTCTGTTGAACACACCCTTTAAAAGATTCACTGTTACCTGAGTCACAGGTAACAGCTAAATTTATAAATGAAGAGTCTAAGTGAGGACTGAAGGACTTTTGGACAATGTTGAGATGACTTTCAACTTCTCGTGGCTGAGAGTCTTTAGACATCTCTTTTTTGTGAACCTTTGCAGATGTTTCTCATGAACAACCAACCTTTAAAGTGGTTGAGGTTTTTTTTTTTTTTTTTATCAGTCAAAGTATCTGTATCACACCTCCAAGCTCGTTTTATTAATTAAACTCTAGGTGTGCATCCTACTGACTTCAATTAGATTTGATTAAATAATAAGACTATGGGTTCACTTACTTTTTCCACTAACACTGTTGTGTTTAGTGGCTGTATTTTAATAAAGATACAAGAAATTATCATTGTTTTTTTAACTTAAGTACATTGTTCTTGTGTATTTTTGTAGCTTGGATGATCACATCACATTTTGTGGCAAATCTTTGGGTGAAAAAAAAGAAGAAAATTAGAAGAATTAGAAAAATATTAGAAAAAAAGAAGAAATTAAGTCCAAGTAGTTCACATACTTTTTTTTTTTTTGCCTCTGTACTTCCTATAATTCATGTTTAAGTCACTGCCCCATTTTCTTTTCACTGTCCTCAGTAAACACTGAAGACATGACAGAAAACACTTCTATGATAGATCATTTCATGGGAGTATCTTGTCAAAATCTCATGGTTTAAATTCAAAGTCTGAAAAAAAACCTAACCTGAAAGAAAAGGATGGTGTTTTCTATTATGAATAATAATAATAATGTTTTCTACAACATGCAGACCTCATTCATGAATTGATCTTTTTTCCTTACAGATGCCACCGACCGAAGCGTGCATCACCTAGCTGACACAAAACTGGTCAGAACCAAGGTCGCACCATGGCGTCACGCTTCCTCAAGTACGCAGTACTTCTTCAGAAGTACAGGACCCCTTTGCTCATTGCAAGCTGTGGTGGAGTCTTCGCAGCCAACATGTTCTACCATGCTTTCCCCGACCTGACCTACCGCCAGCTGTATCAGGCCTGGCACAAAGGAGAGCCAGTGGTGCTGTCGGAAAAGCTGGAGAGTGTTTTTCAGCAGGTGCTGTAAACAGTATATGTGCTTTTTCTCCTATAAATGGATGATTTTGTTCATCTTTTTTACAGTGACTTGCCGAAAGTAGTAAAGTTTCCAAGTAGATTCGGCTACGTAAAAGTTAACAGCCTGTCACTGGTAAAGTATTTCGGTTAACAGCTTGTTGAACCCTAACTGATGCTTCTTTTCAGTTCAATTTTATTTATACAGCGTCTATTACAACACAAGTTGTCTCTAGACGCTTTCCAGAGATCCAGAACATGACCCCCGAGCAATTATTACATAAACAACGGCAGGTAAAAACTCTCCTAGTGGGAGAAAAACCTTAAAACAAACAGTGGCAAGGAAAAACTCACCTTTAGGAGGGAAGAAACCTTGAACAGGACCTGGATCATAAGAGGGGATCTGAAAGAGAGAATGAAGAATAGAGAGAGAAGAGACAGAGACACACCATCAAAGGTACAAAAGACAAGATGCATTAGTATAACTATCCATCAGCAGCAGAACTAAGACTTCCATGTACCGGCAGGGGAAGTGATACACCCATCATACCTACTTCCCGCAAGCCTGTGGTGGCAGTATCATGATCTGGGTTTTTTTTTTTTTTTTGTTTTTTTTTGTAACTGGGCAGGTTTAGGAAACAATTTTGCACATAACATATGACATGACAAATTAAATATGCCAAAATGATCAGGTTTATCCAACATTAGATTTGATTCTCTTCTCAAATATCACAGTTGTGTCCCAAGATGTCAACGCCATGAGTCATCAGTCTCAGACTATGACGGGAGATTCAGGGAGGAGGGCGCATCACTTAACTTACTTACCCAAACCTAGTGAGAAACTGTGGGATGGGCTGGAGAAGATTGTATGCAGCAGTCCAACTCTCCCATCATCAATACATCTTGCTGAAAAACCAATCCAGCACAGATCGGAAACCATGTGTTGTTACATTATCTTATTGGAATGATGTTATTCAGACTGCATCCTGCACCAGAGCAGGGGGGCTGGCACTGAATATACTTAATTATTATATATGTGGGATTAGTCGGAGCACTTAACTGGCAAGGTCTTGAATATTTAGATGAATACATTTGAGAAGTTTTATCTGTACAGGTATTATACACTCAGCAAGGACTTTTTATTATGTATACCTGGTGATAAAGTGGCTGGTGAGTGTATTTTTATAAGAAGAGAAACCCGCTTGATAATACACAACACACTCCAAGCACCTGCTCATTCACAATACACAGCATAGGAAAAGTGACATCAACTTTCTGTGTTGTTCTTTGCAGGTGTTAAAGGAATATGGTATCAGCTCATCCAAGAATTTCTCTGCCT
The DNA here is from genome assembly GCA_014839995.1 of Xenentodon cancila. Taxonomy (NCBI): domain Eukaryota; kingdom Metazoa; phylum Chordata; class Actinopteri; order Beloniformes; family Belonidae; genus Xenentodon; species Xenentodon cancila. The sequence continues at coordinate 15,805,679 of CM026200.1, forward strand.
TTGCCTCCTTTGGGTTCCACCCGGTGGGCGCAGGTGTCCCTTGGCTTCCTGCAGGGGCCCAAATCGGCATCCCGGCTAACTTTAACAGCACTGCCGATGACCCCAGCGGGATAACCAACCGCAACATTTTCATCAATGGCAAAACGGTGGACTGGAGCAGCGAAACAGGTTTAAATCTAAAGGAGGCACTTGTGTTTTCTGCCGAGGCACAGAAGTTCGCTGTAGCGCGGGAGGTGGCCCGCTTGCAATCTGGAGGACCTCTGATGAGTGCTGCCGTTGCCCCTGTATGCCTGGGTGGGGTTTGGGTGTACAGCGTGGTGCTTAAACAGGTGTTTGGGCTGCATGGTGGACCCACTCTGCTTCGCGGGGGTGTGAATGTTGTGGCACTGGGCATCGGTGCAGTTTCGTACCTCCTCACTTCGGACGCTGTTAGCCAGTGGATTGACTATCACTCAGATCGACGAGCTGCTGGAGTGTCTCGTGAATACGCTAAAGGAGGGGTTGAGTTTTATGATAAAATCCTGTCTAGAAACAAGACGCTGCGCTCACTGATGGGGCAGAAGGGGGAGGAGATGTATGCGCCCAGTGGGAACTTGTTTCCTGCTCACATCCTCCAGCTAAAACACACACCGTACACGTCCAGGAGGGAAGGCATCCTTGCTCTGCTGAAAGAGGAGAAAACATAAAAAGAAAGCTAATATTGAGGATTAAATGGATGGCACGAGGCCTAAACTAAACAGTTTAATGATTTTACCTGTAAATGGAGGGAAAAAGACATTGCATTTGCTTTTTTCCCACCTTAGTTTGAAAAGCATGGCCAAAGTAAGTAAGTAAGTAAGTAAGTAACAATGTTTCTATAGAAGTATGTCATCCCACATCTGCTGAATGTTGCTTTTGTGTTTTATGGAGCCCAAAGTGCAGAGTGTAAATTAAAAAGACATTATTCTAAAATTGGATGTCAGATATTTATTTGCTTGGGTGACAGTTGACTTCATCCACCAGAGACACAAGATATATTCTGTAATCACTCAAATCACTCAAACTGTTTTGATGTTTCTTCACATAGTCATATACACTGTGTGTGTTTTATATATATATATATATATATATATATATATATATATATATATATATATATATATATATATATATATATATATATATATATATATATATATATATATATATATATATATATATATATATATCTATATATATATATATATATATATATATATATATATATATGAACTTTGTCAAAGTCACAATAATGGACAATCGCAATGTCATGCAAGAGTATAATTTTTCTACATTCAAAGTGGAATAAAGGGGAGAAAGAAAAGAGGAAAAAGTAAGTAAAGTAATCTGCAGAACGCCAGAAACGGATACAAAGTAATCTGAAAGTGGTTAGTCATCCGTCAGTTCACAGTCAACAGTTCACCAACAGAAGAATACCGAAACTACCGCTGTGCTGGTTCCATCCTAAAGCATCTGCTTGAAGTCCGTGTTCCCAAAGGAGGTTCAACGATCTGTTAACTCAAAAGAGTAAAGTAACAATCAAACGTGTCCATTAAAACACAATTCAAATGTTTTTGTATGGTTATCAGCTTGAATACGTTGTAAGTCTGTTATTGCGACTTAGATGAAGATCAGAACAGATTTTACAGCAAAATGAATCTAGAAAGCCGGTTAATTTCATGAGGTTGTGGTTGGTGTGTGAATGCTGGATGGAAAAAGTGAATAAGTTATAGTAATACATTAGTGATTCTAATTATAACCTGGATATTACTTTACAAAAAATCTTACTGTAATAGTTATGGAACCGTGAATGCAGTGTAAATGGTGTGGTGACATCTAGAGGCGGCTGGGGGGGGCAGAGGAACTCGCTCATAAGCCCGACGCGCAGTGCCTTTCAGTAAGGGGCCGCCAGGACTGTAATGCTTGTATTCAGTTATTAAGTATGAGAGAAGTTTGTTGTTTTTTTTTACTCCATCTATGCCACACTAATGTTTCCAGGTCCCTCCTGAATCATGATGCATTCAGGTTAAGTATGTATTTAGTGACAACCCAACAGAGACATTTCAACTCTGCACAAGAAAGGAGTCTTTCACATTGAAGGTGTTTGTTTCATTTTATTTTTGTTTCACGTTATCTTTTTTTGTCACTGCTAACAAACAAATTTTTTTTTTCCAGAAATGCTGCAGTTATTAGGAAACATCCAAAAAGCTTCGTGGTAACGGTAATAACTGGAACTTTTTATTTTTATTTTACCGGTGTATTATATGGATAATAACAAGATGCTGGTTTATGAAAAAGGAAACTAGTTATTTCTTATCTTTCCACATATATTTGATACCTTTGCGGTGATGGAAATATTGCAGCGCAGCACCATCCACACCAGTGTTGACCTGCATTTTCTGTCCAACCGCCTGCAGAAAAATGGGAGCCCATTTGTTTAGTCAGGTTGTAAAAAGGATAAAACTGCCTCAGTTCTGGGAAAACCGTCTTCAGCTGTTTTAGCACACATTAAAAGGCCAGAAAAACTGTTATGGGGTAAGAAAAAGACAAGCTGTTGTGCAAGCGTGCTGTTATTGATATATGTTTAAACATTTATACATCAATGCAATAAACCTTCCTTTGCACAGTGGGCATCAATTCAATTATACTATTTCTTCCATCTTCATAATCCTTTCGTCTATTGTTCTGACTATGTGTCTTAAACTTATTAGTGTTCAACAACAATGACCACAAATGCTCTCGTGTTATTTTCTTGTTGGGAATATGAATTTAGAGAGAGTTGCACTCAGGATCTATTGTTTGCATGACCAAACCAAACAGATGAAAATGTTAATATGCAGCTTGCGGTAACTCAGAAATGATGAAGGACTTGTATTCGCCCCCCAGGTCATCCGTCTGCTCATTAACAATGTTCAGATGTGGTGTTTTAATTACATTTACAATGAGTGAACTATGTTATAGATATTCTTCGTTTTCTTATTACACACATCATTACTCAAATATTCAAAGCATAAAGGTGCGTAAAGTAAAGTGAGCTTTTAATCACGAAATCTTGGATATATTGGACTTGGAGAGCATGAATGCTCTCTACATTAATGCCTTTGAGGAGGAAACTATTTTTTTTCTGGCAGATTATAGAATTAGAAACTGCACTCCATTTCAAATGAACTATCCTTTTTTTCCCCTCCAAAATAACGGAGAATTGATGTTCTTTTTTAAAAAAAAGCACAAGAACAATAAATGCTTTTAATTCCTCAGTTCACTCCATCATCTCCCCGACTACAAAGTGGCTTTTGGAATATGCATATTGACAACACTGGCGTTATTGTCTCGCTCGCTGCGCTCCGCTTCATCAGCTGACCTCATTGTATGCCCTACAGAGCGCTCCCCACAATGGCCCATTGTTTGTTGCTCTGCAACGTTTTGCTCTGCGAGCCACTTGAGGGCAGTCCAACCCGCATTACAAGTCTCACGCTTTAAACCGCGTTTCTTTCATAATGGTCATGAATGACCAGGCTGCGCGATAATCCGCTGTGAATGGGCGGGCTTCTGCTTGCCATGAAATGGAGAAGAAGAAAACCGATTTCAAGACTGAATTATAAATACATCAATTTTGAAAGTCATACAGTGATTTCACTTCTGACATTCTGATTGCTGAATGAGCAGAGCGGTTTCCAAAATAAAGCATAGTTTGAAAAGGCACTGCAGTTTTAATAGAAACCTTTTTGTTTGCATCGATTTACACCATCAGGTAAGACCTTCCCTCTGCTGCTGCACTGTTTTAAATGTTATTGGACTTTTTAACTTAAATTTGTTGTCATCAAATTGTTCATTTTAATGTAGGCACTTTTATTATTACTTTTTTGTTGAATTTGCGCTATACAAGTAAACTTGCCTTGCCTTGCCTAGTCCATCATTATTTTGTGCAGAACCCAAAAACAATAATAAAGCAGGTAAATGTGGTTGTGAAATGTATTAAATGACTGATTTTATTTAATCCATTTACATTGTTATACTGATTACTCTGTTGTCCTGGGAAGTACAATATGTTTAGTAGCCTATAAAATCACCTTTTATTTTACTACTTTTCAATCCAGTAAGTGGTCTTTCACAGTCATGTGTAACAATTAGCACCCTGTGTTTTAATCCAATGACGTTTATTCATATGTCTTAGTATTGAGCAAATAAACAGTGAACAAAATATTGTGTAAATTCTTTCATCCTGACAAAATGTGAAATTAGCCTTAATGTTATAACTATGTTTGCAAAAAAAAATCTAACAGCCTTTTGGCAGAAATTCCCCATACCCATCGCCAAGCACGGTGGGGTAAGGGTGATGGTTTGGGGTTGTTTTGAAACCGCGGGACCTGGGCACCTTGACTCAGCATGAGTTTCAATACCAGAGTGTATTAGAGGAAAATGTGAAGCCCTCTCTCTGATTGCTGAAGCTTCGTTAGAAGTGATTTGTGCAAGACAACAAAGATCTGAAGCACATCAGAACATCTACAAAATAGAGGCAATAAATAAATAAACAGATTTTGAATATTCTAGTTGAAGTCTGGTCTTCGTCCCTTATAATAGTAATGAAATAATTTTAAAGTTTGGTTATCATGTAAAAAAATCTCCACATTTTCAGGTGAGAATTTGCATAAGGTCTTTCTGGTTGCCAATAACCACACTACTGAGAAAATACTGGAAAAATATGTAGGACTACAAATAGCACAAAAGAGGAACAACTTACCGACATCATTAGGTGGAGAGAGTATTACAATTAAGAGCTATTTTGCAGCCTCATGGCCCGGTTCATAAATAAATTCCCTACTTTACAAGATATCCCACAGAAAAAGAAACTCTGCCTGTGTTACTTTTTCTTTATCCACTGTAAATGTTTAATGGATTTGTTCAATAAAAACACAATAATAATAATAAAGAACAATTCAGTACGTCTATATCTATGTGATAATGTGTGACAGTCTGTTTTACGTCTGATGCGTTCAGACTCTTCCAACATCGATGACACCAGGGGTTCGGTGTCTAAAAAAAAAAAAAAAAAAAGTGGGACTGACTGGGATGGAGCTCAGACCAAACAGAGGTCCACGTTGTTGCTCTTGGCAACAGTTTATTGAACACGGAGTCGACTCTGCAGCGGACCTTTCCTCCTGGCTGCGCCCAAGCAGCCCGCCTCGTGGTCCCGCCCCTGTGCGTTCTTTTTGCGCCATGACGTCACTGCTCGCGGCTGTCTGTGCTGCAAGGGAAGACAGCAGCTGCACAGAGAGCAGCGAGATCTGGAGCGGCGGCATCGACGGAGGGGCTCCCGCTCGGAAAGTCGCAAACTAAACCTTCGTCTGCTCTGTGAATCGTCTGTTTTCACGTCGAACCTTTTTTTTTTTTTAAATTTAATTTTTTTTTTTACTGCGCACACATTATTTTTACGCATGCGTGGGATTATTCTTGCCATTTTCTCCACCCGAAGGGACTGCTAAGGCACCGTGTCCAGCCAATGGTTACTGCCGGGGCTCCTGTCCTGTGGATAATCCGTCGTCGCCGAGACAGTCGCATGGTCGAGCCCGGAGGAGGCCCCGCTCTGCTGGATGGATGTTTGTAAAGCAGCGCAGAAGTCCGGGTACTGGTGAAATCTGCGATAATGATGACGCTCGGGTTTCACTGGCAGTGGCTGAACTGATCTTGGATGTTTGGGCTATATCGCCCCTTCATAAACCCTTTTCTCACACAACAACACACATATTCCTTAAAAGCTGGACACCTCTGGAGCAGTTTATGACGGTGAGTAAGAACGAGAGGCACTAATTCACGGGCCACCGGTGGGTTTTTTTTGTGCCATTCGCGTGTGTTTTTAATACATCTAACTGACGTTAGCGAGCTAGCCCGGCGCTGTCACTTTTATCCAAGTTGCTCACCGCTCAGCTAAAACGGCTAATGTTGCTCAATAACACTGGGATAACGCCGTGCCAAAGGGCCTGCTAAGTGATCCCACTCGTGTCTGCTTGAGCTGGATATCCAAATGGGAATAAATAGGTTCGCATTTGTAACATAAATAGCTCGCGGGCTTTGGGGTGCCTCTTTTGCAGCTAGCAGTTTCTTAGCTCATTCAAAATGTTTCGTCTTACGTAGCTGCCGCACGTTTAATGTCACCGTGCGATTAAAGATGCAACTTCTCACTTTCTCCGCCGATGCGAGACGCGTTTATGTTGTATTTAACTAGGTCGTCGGCAGCTCATTCATTGGGCACCATACAATAAACCCGTTCATGACGGAGTCCAGTGGAAACAGTGCGGCGTCATCCGCGGTACTGATGTGGCTTTAAATATGGCATGGCGTTTTTTATTTTTTATTTCGCATTGTTGCTGATGATTGGGAGATTTATATTGCGCTGTTTCGGTGCAAGTATTTTTTTTTGTTTTTTTTTTTTGTAGAGGGGGGGGGGGTCAACGTATTTATCTTAAGGCCTGAAAGCCAAATAGACAGCTGGCTGTGCGGTTCTGTCACAGATTGGTCAGTAACGTTAGAAACGGCGTGCTGCCGCTGCTCTCGTGTCACATACTAGAAATGTCACAGCAGACGGGCTTTGGTTTCCCGTGAATCAATAATTGTGTATTGTTATTATTATTTTTCTTTTGTTCACTGTATGGCGTTTAGTTTCAGAGTTTGCTGTGATGAGACGTCTTTTTTTTGCCCCCTTTCGCGATGACGTAATCCTCCACTGTCCGCGCCACATCTTTGGGTCGCAGTTGGTTCCGCTGCTGCCTGCTGCTCGCCAGTCTGCTGCCGCTGCTGGGATCATATGGACCCTGCTCAGTCCTGTTTGCTTATTGCTTCCTTGCGCGTCCCCTCCCCCCATCTCCTCTTTCTTGTAGTTAACGCCATCTGAGCTGCAACATGATTTTAAAATTACGTCCCAGTTTGCGATATGGATGAATGGATGGATGAATGAATGGAGTGATGCATTTGCAGTTGGATGAATGAAATTCAATGTCTGGGTCCAGGTAGCCCCAGCCGTGTGTTTGGGAATCCCCAATGATTCCTGAAGGTGACAGCGGGAGCCTCCCCATATTCCCACTATGAACAATGTGACCAACAAATAAACAGATGACACTTTAATATTGTATTTGATTCACTGTTTGCTGCGGATCTGGGCTTCGTGTTAAATTGGATCTCCCGTCTTATCCTCTTTCGATTAGGTTAATCCTTGTGCATGCCGTTACTGGTGCCAGTTCAGACCTGGTTCAGCTTTGAAACATTTTAAGAACTAGTCTGCTTTTCCAGATGTAGACCCACCAGTTATTGTGTCATTACATCTCTTCCAGTGTGGTTTGAACATTTAGGCTGCTCAAAATCTCCATAAAGGTCAGATCTCAGTTTTCCTCTTGTTTTTCCATGAAACCAGTGTCATAATGTTGAATTTCTTTCTTTTTTTTTATAAAGATGGGTGTAAACAACCTCTGAATGCTCTGTTATATACTAGCCTGCATTTCCAGTACCAAGCATAACCTGGACTTTGCTGTTTTAAGTGGGATATGTAAATGCCAGCACACCACATCAAAACACCCAACACTGTTAATTGATGCCTATGCAAATACTGATTTAAAAAGATTAAACGGCCATTGTGAATGCTGCTTTATAAAGCATGTGGGACAACATTCACAACATTGACTTCCAGTTTTAGAACATGAACTGTTGTTCCTTCCGCTGCTGCTTCCAGTTCACTTCCATCTTGAAGCTCTTTTTTTTGTAACTGCTCTCTTGAGAAGAGGTTTGGCGGCAAATATAGCAGTTGAATTGTTTAGCCCGGGTAGTTGGTATCTGTCTGCAGCGTCAAGTTTGTTTTGCACCTCAATTAACAACCACATTCTCCTCAACAGACCGCAGATTCTCCATTTTGGTGCCTATTCTTTTGCTGTTTGCCTTTTGTTTGTTTCCACTAGGTGAACGCAGATGTGACTTAACAAATGGGGCCTCAGTGTTTTGGTTGGCTATGATTAACCCATCCCCAGCCCCTGATGTTCACGGTTCTTGCATCTAACCCAGCAGAGCTTTGGGGCCACAGTAACACCATTTTTTTTTTTTTTTTTTTTTTGGCTCTGAATAGGTTCACGGTTGAATGTCAAAAATATAGAGCTGGTTCTAAGTTAGGTGCTGTCTTTGAACTGGAACTGCTTCAGTGGTAAAAGCCTTTCTTAGGCCGATGGTTGCTGAGGCTGGACAATCTTCACACACATCATATGTAAATATGAACTGTGGTAGGGATTCATTTATAGTCGGGAAGATAACACCAAACTATAAAGCCCAAAGATGGCAGTTTAACATCCAAATGCAAGAAAGCCAGATTCTACTTTCGTTTTGAAATTGGTGATTTCACTGCTGATGAGACTGCTTTGAAGGCCAGAATGAAACTGGACCAGGGTGGAGAGAGGTTAGCTCAGCATCCAGTTTTCATTTAATTTGCAAATTAAAAAAAAAAAAAACAAACAAAAAACAAATGTCACATACAGTTGACTGCTCTGGAGCTGTTGGTATCTAAACAGAAGTAAATGGGTTTGAGTCATAAAATAAAAATGCCTTCTTGCCATGTTTATTTTTACGCACGTCATAAATTCATAAATTGTGCACTGAAGAGAGTCCTTGGTTGAAATTCTTTTGCTCTGCCCGAGTTCTGCATTTCAGAAACGTGTGGCCTCAGCTGGTGCAGGCGAAATTGCCTCTGCCAGCAGTGTCGCTTGACGGGAGGAGCACACCTGAACCTTTTCTTCCTGAAGTGCATTACAGAGCTTTTGGTAATTAACAGAAAGACAGGGAATGAATAATAAAAAGCGAGAGGGAGAGTTGAAGAGAGGAGGGTGAACTCTTTGAGATTCAAAGGAAGAAAGAAGAGCTACGAGCGTAGCTGGAGTGGTTGGGATCAACTGGACCTGTGAGAGACACACCTGTCACATAAACAATAAGATCTCAAACATATCTAGCTCATATATGTATTGGTAATGCATATTTCAAATATTACTAAATCAAACAGTGCGTTTTATTGTGATGGTTTAAATCAGTGATTGCTTCAGTCAGTTGTCTTCACTTTAAAGGGGCAGTTTTTCCCTCGGATGCATGGGTATTTCTAAACAATATGACCGTGTTTTCCATCTGCGCTGTCTTTAGGCTCCCAGCTGCCTTCACGGCAGCTGCTTCCTTGAGCGCTCACTCTCTACTGGGTGATTTTCCTAACAGGGATGTAGCACTTGGATGACGTGTAGTCTGTATTCACTTTCAATTTCAATTTCAGTTTGTTTGTTTTTTTTGTTCCAACAAAGACGTTGTGCATTTTATTCATTATGATTTTGTTTAATTCTGAACCGTATGAGCTTATCTTGCCATACACCGGCCAGTTGTGTGATTTTACCAATGACAGACACACACACACCTCATTTTATTAGTGTACGTCTTCTTCTGGGTTTTCACTTCATACTTCTTTTAAGTCTTGTAATGTAATGTCATTTTATTTTTATGTAAAGAGAGAGACAAGGAGTGACAGCTGCTGGTGTTTTTTTTTTTTTTTTTTTTCTTCTCTTCTGTGCAGTACTGTTTCTCTGGTGACCTATTTTGTTTTACTTATCCCAACTTGCCTGTTACCAGTTACAAAATAACCTGCGTTGGTTGGAACTTCTAACAGTGTTGTGTAACCATAAAATGCTTACAAATGCTCATGTTCAGTGAGCATTTGTATCTTTGGGGTCAAGAAGAGACCTCATAAGGCTATCTCTAGAGGATGGTCAAAAACTCTCTCAAAGTTCAGGAAGGTGGTGAAAACTTTCCTCTTCCAACACCTTCCGTCGTGAACTTTGCTCCTCCTTTAACTTGCCGAAGTGCACTTGAACGTCGTCTTAGTGGCACTTACTGGTCCGCCCCCTTTTTTTTTTTTCTCTTCTGTACGTGTTTGCAGGCTTGAGCTTCCAGAACTGCATGCTGCCCTGCAGTCCCACCCTCTGACCACCTCGGTGTCTGCTGTCTACACCTGTTTATATAGTCATCTCTGCAGTCCACCAACTGACCATGTAGTAGTCATATATACATGGAAGTCTTAGCTCATTCTCCCTTTCTGATCTCTCTTTTCCTGCTCTACCTGGCTCTACACTTTAGACTAATACTTGTAATGTAATAGTTGCTCGGGGGTCATGTTCTGGGTCTCTGGACAGCGCCTAGAGACAACTTGTATTGTAATAGACGCTATATAAATAAAATTGAATTGAATTGAACTTAGCTGCACTTGTTTAAATACTGTCTTATCTGCACCTAGTTTGTGATCTACTTTGTTACTCTGGCTTGTTTGTATTCCTCTGTTGTAACTTGTTTCAGATAAAAGTGTCTGCTAAATGTAATGTCAAATATTTACTATGCACAGCCATTTACAGAGACTTTTCATTCTTTTCCCCCTAAGTAATGAATTCTGGACAGAGATTTTATTTTTAATTTTTACAAACGTAAGGCAAATTGAAGACGTTTGATTTTTGGGGTGAATTTCCACTCTAAAATTTTGCAAGAGCGGTCTAGTGAGATTGGAGCGTTTTATAATAAAGTATTAAAGATATTGATGAATGGTGTTGAATAATTATGTTCTGGTAACCAGAGCAGCATCTTCATTTCTTTAGTTTGATTTGGTTGTATGTCAAGCAGGACACACTTTTATGATCTATAGAGGCAGAAGTTGCAGTTGCAGCAGGCCATTATTTTTCAGATGAATCTACAGAGATTTGATTAGAAATTATGAGATGATGCATCAAATTGACAGCTTCCTGGTTAAACATCACAAACTGGCCTACATAGCAGAACTGTAAAAGCATGGCCTTTGTTCTTGTGACTGAAAGGCTGAGATGTGTATATGCAGTGGGATGGGCAAGGTTGCGTAGCACATTAGAGAACGTGTACAACATTTATAAAAGTAACCAATGCTTAATGGATCTTGTGTGTTTAACAAAAAAAAAAAAGAAGAAAGAAATCAGTGAATAAAGCCAACTAAGTAAGATTAATTTCCTTGTTTATATTTGGTGCCTTAAGGTCTAATGTTTCTTTAAACAAAAGAATTTGGCCGATAGTCGAACCTTAGATTCAGGAGGAATAATGCGAATTTCATCCTGGTCGTGAAACACTGGAGCAGCTCCATACCCTCCACAGGGTGCTGGAGGGTTTCTAGGAGTATACCCAACCAGTCCACATGTGCTTTGTAGATGTGGAGAGCCATTCGACCGTGTACTTTGTGGTATTCTGTGGGGAGGGCTACATGAGTATGGGGTCCAGGGCCCTCTGTAAAGTGTTGTTTAGTAGACCTGTTCCCAGTGCATGTTGGACTCTGGCAGGGCTGCCCTTTGTCACCGCTTCTGTTCATAATTTTTATGGACAGTATTTCTAGGCGTAGCCAGGGGCTGGAGGGGGTCCAGCTTGGGAACCACTGGATTTCATCTCTGCTTTTTGCAGATGATGTTGTCCTGTAGGCTTCATCGGGCGAGGACCTTTCAGCATGTGCTGGGGCTGTTTGCAAATCGGTGTGAAGCTGCTGGGATGACAATCAGCATCTCCAAATCCTAGGCCATAGTTCTCAGCCGGGAAAAAGGTGGCGTGCCCTCTCCGGGTAGGTGGAGAGGTCCTGCTTCAAGTGGAGGAGTTTAAAGTATCTCAGGGTCTTGTTCACAAGTGAGATGGAGCGTGAGAATGACATACGAATTGGCAAACAGTTATGCAGTCGGTGTACCGGACCGTCGTGGTGAAGAAGGAGCTGAGAGGAAAGGTGAAGCTCTTGATTTACTGGCCAGTCTACGCTCCCACCCTCACCTATGCTCATGAACTTTGGGAAATGACCGAAAGGACACGATAACAGATGCAAGCAGCCGAAATGAGTTTCCTGCGCAGGGTAGCTGGGAGCTCCCTTAGAGAGAGGGTGAGAAGGGTCATTTGGGAGGAGCTCGGTGTAAAGCCGCTGCTCCTTCACATCAAGAGGAGTCAGCTGAGGTGGCTTGGGCATCTGTATCATATACCCCCTAGACATCTTCCTAGAGATGTGTTCCAGGCATGTCCCACCGGGTGGAGACCCCGGGGAAGACCCAGGACACAATGGAGAGACTATGTCTCTGAGCTGGCCTGGGAATGCCTTGGAATACCCCCGGAAGAGCTGGAGGAAGTGTTTGAGCAGGAATGCCCAGACTTCCCTCACTCCAGACTGCTGCCCCCACGACCCGGTCCCAGATCCGCAGATTAAAAGGAATAGATGAATGGATGTTTCTTTAATGTCTCCTATAAGTCAAGAGGGTTGTGATCTTTATCTACAATCCCTAGGTGTCCCTCTGTCTTTGCAATGTTTCTTTCATTCTAGTCTGCTTCTCATGACGCTCTAGAGTGTTGTTATTTCCCGTTTTCTCTCTATCTTTGCCTGGCAGCTTATGTCTCGTTAGTCTCACCGCTGGTGAGGCACGCCCTCCGTCTCAACTTGGTACTGAGTTTTTAGACTGATGGTGTCGGTAAGGAGCTGTCTGGCTGTGTGCTAAAGGCAAGACGGGCTCAAAGTATGGAAGCATCTGCATAGCCTACATTACTACGCCCGGGATCAGTGCCAGAGTTTTGTATAAACCTACCATACATTGCTTTTGATCTAGTGCATTTAAGTAGATGATTTAACCCTGTACCAAAAATAGGAGCCTGACTATATCATGAAAATGGTGTGAAGTCTGTCTTCTTTGCAGAAAGCAGTTGAAGTTTTGGACACAGTTGGGGCATTTCAAATTATGGTGCTTTTACACTGACTGAATTGTTGCCAAATTGCTTGTAATATTGTATCTTATTTCTTAAACTTTACTTGAAGAGAAGATGGGCAAGGTTTGCCTCTGCGATGCACCAGCTACAGTGCTTTAGTGTTTAAGTGAACCAGCCGAGCAACCATCCAATCACGCAAATATCGAGCCAGATATATCTCTGAAAGGCAGCTAGTTAGTGGTCTGTTGCTGGGGCGGATATGGCATGACTCTTAGAAAATAATCTCTCAACCTCCAAACACCGCTGTTTATTTGCTGCAAGATACCACAGTTACAAATGCCAGAATGAAAGTGCCGCGACAGCTCTGGACTGCAACATATTGATGACATTTGTTTTCATTTGTGGATCATTCTTTTAGAATTTTACCACTTTGTCTTAATGTCGTCATATTTTTTTTTTTTATACATATAGGTAATACATTTTGAAGTTCAGATTGAAGTCAATTTCCGCTAGAAACAACATGAAAGCAATATTTTATCACTCGTGAACCTCGTGTGTTTGTGCCTCTGGTCCAGTAATAATGTGATATATGTGTTCTTGTCTGCGCTGCTTACATCTGGGGTGCTTTACTCAAAAATTACAGCACGTTTAGGACTTGCAGTGTGCTGGCTTGCTTTTGCAGCGTTTACTCTGACTGCTCTTTTTTCTTTTTTTTTTCTTTTTTTTTTTGGGAGGCATTCCTCACAGAACTGTTTAACGGCTGTGGTCTTTTTTTTTTTTCCTTCTTCTTATTTGTTCCCCAACAGCATCCAAGTTAACCATGGCACACCGATTTTAGTAGAACCTGCCAGTAACAAAGTGCTTTTCTTTTGTTGTTTCATAGTATTTGGCAAACTGCATGGCGCAATGCTTAAAAATAGGCATAGTAAAGTGTTGTTGTTGCTGGTATGATAGTCACACAGACTATTCAGTCTGATATAATCTCTTCAACTATTTGGAAATCATCGGCCAATCCTTTGTTCAACAATAGATAAATGCCATCTTCATACTACCGTTTTTACACGGATTCATTTGTGAGGGTTGTAAAGACGAATTCAAGGGTCTAGGTTTGCTTTGGACATTGGTGAGGACATAAACAGCCTGCACCCTTTTTTTTTTTTTTTTTTTTTTTACATTATAATTTACTTGCCCCTTGATGCATCATAGAACATCTTAAACCAGGTAAATATAACAGTCCTATTAAATGAACAGGTTTTAATTCTTGTCTTAATACAATAATATGTAAATTCATGTGGTTGAAGGGATGGAATGACAGACGAGGAGGCAGTTTCAAAAAAGTTTCACATCTTTAATCCAGCCGCAGTGCAAAAGTAAAAATCAATGAAAGGACACTGAAACTAATGCCTACATCTGGAAAAACAAAAATGACTACAATATACATACAAATGTCCAGAGCCAGTTCCTGCTATCTATGGTGTATATAATAAATATGCGCTCCTGTACCCAAGAGAAACGATAAACTTCAACATCAGCTTCAATGTGCAGCACAGTATTTAAATATCTTTTTTTTTTTTTCTTTTGCCAGTTGCTCTGGTTTTTGCATTGACAATTATATTAGTTTGCGACTATTTTTTATAATTGGTATCTATATTATTATTACTATTATTTTTATTATTATTACTTGAGTAGAGACTGAATTTCAGCCCTTCATGTATTGCTGCTCACATGATCTATATTTAGCAGTGTGTTTTTTTGTTTTTTTTTTGTCCCCCCCTTCAATTCTATTTTGGATATTGGTAAAGACGTGTCCGTAGCATTCCTACATAATTTTACCCCCTTGGATGAAGATTTTCTGACTTTCCCTTTTGATATCTTAGGCTGTTATTTTAGTCAACCGTTGATCAGCTCTCTAACCCCCCCCCCCCCCCACAATCTGTGTCTAGCACTTGTGCGTTTTGATCGTGTAAATCAAATGAGATGAAACAGCAAATTGTGATAATTATATTCTCAGTAAGCAGCATTCACAGTGGGTTTATTAGCTGAAACAGCATGTTATCCAGCCATGGAAGAGCCAGATATAGACCCCCATCCTCTCCCGCATTCCCAATAAAAGACCTTGAAGAACTGCATTAATTACTCTTGTTATTTTGCAAAGAGAAATTCTGCAGCTCCCTTGATATTAGATTATCTGTTAAGGTAACATGACATCAAATATTTGATTATTATAGATTTTAAAATTGAAGGTGGAATTATTCATGATTAAAAAATCCCACTGATTATTCATTTTATGTCATACATTTCAGAAAGGATTGAAATTGTTATCAAGGGGTTAAATCTGGCTCGAATTGTTATGGATACGTTGTGGAAGTGTCGAACTGCATTGCATGTAATGACTGCTAGAGGTTGTCACCACAAGCCTGCTACTCCATGGACCATGTCTGAGGACAAAGGTGGCTAGTTCAAAGCAGCTGCTCTGAACAAGGGGCCAGGTCCGGAGAACCCCCTGGCTCACGTAACGGTTTGTCCAGTTCTCTTCCTATTGTCTGCGAACAGCTTTACGGTCCTGTGTATCCAGTTGAAAATATTAAGTGCAATGTCAATCTCTCAGAGTTGTGTAAAATCAGTGGTAAGATGTAAAACTATTTTGATATTTTCTGTATCTATCATGCTGTGTCGTCAGGTCAGCTGGAATTATGGGAAAAATACCGTTATGCGTTCCTCTGGGAACAGGAAGGTAAAGTTTGTGAAAAGAGATCTTGTCAGAGCTGCCTCTGAGAAGTATACAGTAAAGAAAAATACAGATGAAATTGTGAAATAAAGGATCCTATAGGAAAAAAGTGTGGTAAAATTAATCCTTTTTGATATAGAGAATATTTAAATGGAAGCTCTAATATCGGATATTACTCATTGGAAATGAATGCAAAGAAAATAATGAGTTGTTAAATTTCAAGAGACTAAAAAGGACTGTGTTCCCATTTATTGAGAAAAATTGACTTTTTATTCTGTTTGCCCATATCCCTGTAGGCCTTGGCATTTTAAAGAGTGGCTCCAGATATCTGTTGTAATTCATCATCCTTTATCAGCCCCATTATGAGTCACTTGTGTGCTGCAACCCAGTTTTTGAAAAATGCCGGCGCTTGTTTGACAGGACTTGCCAGGGGACATAGTTTAGGGGACAGATTAAGAGAGTGCAGCATAAAGACATCAAAAGATTACAGTGCAGTCATTGATGATCGCTTGGTATGAAGTTGATGGATGCTGAGATGACCAAGCACAGGGACTGGACAGATGAGGGAACATAAGTCTGCCTGGCACCATTGTGCAGATGGGATATTTGAAGCCATACTAGATGTTTGTTTATTGGTAATGCTGCAGTAGTCGACTTTTGATCTTTGGTCTCTGTTGATCGGGGCCAACAGTTAGGGAAATCCTTGTAGTATGGATTGGACGGGTACCAAAGTTTGAAGAATATTTGCTCCGAAGAATGAAGCATACGTGTGATTTATTCACAAGGAATGCACTCCAACAAACCAGTAACCAGTAAGTTGTGTCACAACTTACTGGTTAAGTTGTGACACAACCTCATAGATGCAAAAGGGTAAAATGTTCTTCAGAGCAGTAAACCATTAATAAGCTCAACAGCCTCCTGTGTTTCACCTTCACAATGTGGCCGTCTGCAGCCTTCAACTGTCCTGAGAACATATGACGGCATTTTGACTTCCCTGTAAGATATGATGATAAAAAAAAAAATTATTGACAAAATTATATGTAGACATGACATGAGAATGTCTTAAGAGATTGGTAATGTATTGGGTATGGCCAAATATGTGAAGCAGCATCTCCGAGGTTTGTTAGTGTTGGTCTAGGTGGGGAAAAACCCAACAGCAACTGCTTAAGGGTGACAATAAAGCAGCCCTTTGATTGGAATTCTGACCAGACTTCAGTTTTTATCATTATTATTATTATTACTACTACTACTACCAGAGTTACTAATGTATTGTCTTTTTATTAAAAAAATGAATATTTAATTTATTTTAAAGATTTATTTATTTTACATTTCAACATATTGAAAAGTATTTTCATTTAAGGCTATGAGCACAATGTTCCTTACTTTAAAGATTTCTTTTACTTGTACTCTTATTTAATTGTTACATTCAAAACCAAAACTGTTAGGTTTTGTACAGTTCTTCAAAAAAGTACCAGGTCTTCCCTTTTGCGCTCATTAAATGGAAAATATAATTTACTCAAATGAGACAAATTAATATGTATTAATAATAATTAAATATATAATTTCAGTCAACAAATTGACTGTTTTAGTAAATGATAAAATTCACCTCTATCTCTGTGATGGTTAATGGATTTGTTTTGTCCAAATGACTCTTCTGCACAATCCAAACCATTTGCACAAAACCTGCTGTCTTTTGGAGTAAAAGAATCAAAATTTGAGTGCTTTTTAAGTCTAAGTAGTTGGATCAGAATTCTGTCTTACCTGAAGGAATGGGGGGAATAAAGAGAATTTGTAATCCGTTTAGGTATTGTCAGTTGATGGAGGTTTGACATGAATGTTATTTATCTGAAAGGAAGTTTTCCTCTCCACTCCAGCTTTACATTTACAATCTTGTGGTATGCGAGAGCAGCTGGTTTCTGGCTGCTGAGTTATTCTCCAGTGCATGTTCTGGCTCGACCTTCCCTTTACTATCATCCATTCTAGTATTTCTCAAATACACACACATCCACTGACACGTACAATTCATTATCCTACACGCGCTTCACTGACATGTACATGCCCCTGCTGGCTTGACTTGTGCTCAGCATAGAGTTGTCAGCCTATAGCAGCATTCCCGTTATAACCTGGTGGTTGGGATAAACTGAGCTTTGTGTTTGTGTGCCAGCTTTAGCTCCTCAGGTCTGACTTTAAAACAGCTGCTTAAACAGCTTTGAATACCTTGGCAGGGCAAAGGACACAGTTGCTTAAGAACAGTGGGTCAGAACCAAAAATAGATGGCGCTCCTTATTTTGCCCCATCAATTTTATAAGGACTGTATTGAATGTTTCATGAGGCTCTCGGTTTCCTTGTGGCTCAATTTTGTATTTAAAAAAAGAATGAGAGTTTTCTATTTGTTGTCTGAAGTTTTTCATTTCTTGCCCCTTTTTTTTTTTAAAATAGTTTTTTGTTTTGTTTTATTCAACTTGAGTTTACTTGTTGAACTGGCTTCAGTCTGTTGAAGAGCAGAATGATTCCATATCCAACTCATTCCCAAAGAGGAAATTAGTGCAAATAATTTTGTTTTTTATTTTAGACTGTCGGGCTGTTTTAAGGTTCACTCCCACTTCTTTCCTTTTTTTTTTTTTTTTTTTTTTTTACCACCTTTCTATTATTTTCATTGGTCTTGAACATGAATCATATTCAGTGACTAGTTTATCCAAGGCAAAGCTGTTTGTGAATGTCTCCACTCCATAACTTCCTCTGTTGAGCTAACAGACATGTACTAAGTAGAGGTGTGGGCTGTAAAAATATTTTCATGAAGGATGTGAGATGATGCCAAAGACTCAGGAACAAGGATAACCTGTGGTGCTCTGTAGCTGACATCTGTACCTGCCGCAGCTTTTGTAAGCTTGACCCTGCAGCCTGAGGGGAGGAGTAGTTTATTTCCTCAAACTAACTTGTTTTCACAGTGGAGGAGGGTCTCATTTGAAGACCTTTTTACATGAAATCGGCAACTTTAATGTTGGAAATCTTGTAAAAGCGCTTTTATATACGAGTGGGAAACGATGCGTCTGTGTTGAACTGATGGACATAAGATATTTCACCGAAGAACTTTTATGTTCATGTGGGCAAAATATATTTAAATAGAATTATTAAAGAGTATAAAAGTACTTTTTAAATTAAAAACAACAAAACAAAAAAGATAAATTTGCTTTTTTAAGTTTGATGAAAGTTGTAACTTTGGGATAAAAGAGCCTGTCCTAAAGGAAAAACAGCTTTAATGAAAAATCCAAATTTAAGTAAAATGTTAAAATAAATACTGTATTCTAACTGCAGAAAATTAAAAACAAGCAATTTCTTTGTTAAAGAAATGGCAATGCTGCTTGAACTTTGAAATAAATAAATAAATAAATGGTAAGCTAAACTGGGCAAACAGGGCTGTACATTAATACATAAATTAGATAATACATGAATTACATTTTATTTATTAATTTATATTTAGTCTTTATCAATGTTTCTGCAGAGGTTTATTGTCTTTTGGCTCAAGGATAGAATAAAACTAGTAGCATAATATGTAAAAATGTCCTTTTAGAGCTTTGAAACCAACCAGAAAGACACTGCATGATTCACAAAATCTAAACTAAAACAAGCAGTCTAGAATCCCATGTAAAACCTAGTCGGCTGGAATTGTAATGGGACGACCTTCTCCTTGAACCTTTAAGCCCGGGGTGTTGGACCCCAGTCCTCGAGGCCACTGTTGGGCATGTTTTAGATGTTTCCGTGCTTCAATATACCCTAAAACAAATGACTGGGTCACTGACAGAGATGTGCAGACCCTGATGACATGCTGCTGATCGTCAATAATTTCAATCAGGGGTGTTCATCTAAAGAGACAGCTAAAACATCCAGGAGAGCGGTCCTCGAGGACTGGGGTCCGACACCTGTAATTTAAGCTCGTACATCTCTTATTACAGCGAGGAACACGGTAGGATTAACTGACTTGGCAAACTCTGTACCACCTGGTGGCTGTGGTGCAACCACCTTTACTCCTTGCCAATGGCCAATAAATAAAGAAGGCAAAAACAGTAAAAAAAAAAAAAAAAAGTAGCCTGAACAAGGTCAGCACTGTAGAAGCAAAGTTGCTGCATTTCTGCTGTTTGAAGACACTACAATGGTGGAGACGAATGAACAGAAATGACTTAATTTCAAAAACATTGAAAGAATAATAATGCTACAGGCCACTACTCCGGTCATTTTTACTGGAAGCCATACTCAAAAAGTTCAGAAACCTAAAAGTACTGCGAAATCCAATATTTTTTTCAAATCAATAGTCAGTCATGTCACAGTTGCTGGGAAGGGGATCAGGAAATTTTTTTACCGTAAGTCCAGAATAGCAAAAAAAAAAAAAAAAAGACAAACTGTAAGGTGAAACTAACTCTGGAGCATCAACCAAAACGTATGAGGAGTTAATCTACCACTTAAAACGGTATCAGGCTATGTCTACTTTCAGGTTTTAATGGTCAAATCCAATTTATTTATTTTATTTTTTTTTTTTAACCGAAATCGGATTTATGTATTTATTTATTTTCCCTTTTTCTTTTACATGGTTGTTATCATTAATGTGACCTTCTTCACACTTTAATGTAAACGGTACGTGGCCCTGAAGTGACACGCATGCGCAGTCGAAAACACGACGTGACGAAGTACTTGCACAATTGGAACCACCAAAATATGTCTACCTGATGAAGGAAAGGAGGACATTGAGAAAAGGGAGAACACAAATGTTAACCCTGGGCTTTTGTGCAGCAGGGTCGGAATCAGGAGTGGTGGGATCGCGACGTGAGTGTCTTCACTGACACAGAGGTCACCTATAATGTCACATATGGGCAAACAAATCGGATTTAAGCTGCAGTGTGAACCCAGCCTAGGAGGCTAAAAACAAATCCAAAAGGCCAACTTGGGTCGTATTTGTTTGACCGTCACGTTCAGACACCCATCCGTGGAAATCTGACTTGCATTTGGGAAACGCTTTTGAATACTCTTGATAACGTTCAGACGTGAAGAACACAGTCAACAAATCTATCTATGCATGTCCTGGACGTGTTAAAAGTCAGATTCAGTTTGGCAGTCTGAACGTAGCCAATGGCAGCTATTTCTAGTTTGCTACAAGTCTGAGTCAGAGACAGAAACAAGGCCACAGGGCAGCTCTCCCAAAAACGTTCAGAGAAGCTGCTGAGTCAGCCTTTTGTGACACATGAAGGCCTATGTGTGCAGCAGCGAGCGACACACATACAAGTCTGCTGATCCAATTTGGCCCAGGAAGCTTTTATTTCTCTTGGAGCCTAATGAACTTTTCATGAGCTGTTTTCAACATTTTCTGTATAAATAACTGATTGACCGTACTGTTTCACTTTTGACTTGGATTTATGACAGTATTCTTAGTCACGGTTTCTAAACTTAAACCGTGACGTTAATCTGTTTGTTTTTACTCATCTCTGTTATGTGGCTCAACAGCTTAGCTCTGCAATTGACACATATTGTTTTAAACTGGTTAGTCAACACCAACACTTTAAGCAGAAGAGTTCACAGAGTTCGTGAATCGGTGCAGCATATTTGTCATTACCATATAGACTGGTGTCCACATTTCAGTCTTTCTGTCTTCTTTACTGTCCATCTGCTTCCCCTTTTATGTTCTCTGCATCAACTGGGATTTTTTATGGGCGTTAGTCTAGATTTGTCACTTGCAATTATTCTCTAAAGGAAAAACAAATTGCAGTGCATGTGATATCTGCACTGTCAAGTACTGTGTGTGTGTGTGTGTGTGTGTGTGTAAGCTTGTGTCCATATGCAGAAACCAAGGAATAAAATGGACAGCAAACCAGTTTGTGTGTATGAGAAATGAGAACATGACGGTAGGTGTGTGTGCACGAGTGAGACACAGAAACAGACAGGCTCGCTGCTATTTTCTGGAGCAGGCTATCAGGCTCCGAGGCAGCAGGGAGGGATAATAACAGAAGCTGTTACATTCTTGTGGTTTCTCTGATTTCAGCATGAGGCAGGGGGTTGGCTCTGGCTGACTCACGGTGGCTGTGTCTGGCTTCTTTCTCTTTCTTGGTCAGCCTCTGTGGCAACATGAAAGCGTTTACCAAGAGGACAATGCATGACATTTCTTGGACACCTTTAATTTAAGACGGAAGAATTTTAATAGCAGGATTATAAATCTGTGCATATTCGAGCATCTCTTGTTCAAGCGGAGGCCTGCCGGCTGGGTGACTCTGCTGTTTGTGGGGTCTTTTCAAAGCTCCTGCCTAGAAGCGAGGGCTCTCCAGTGTGAGATAATCCAACAGGGATCCAACTGTATGTTGATTAGTCTAGACGATATTTCAAAAACTAGTGTAAACATTGCCGATATGTTGGTTGTTTAAACAGCAGCTCTCCAGCTTTGTTTAGCCTGCATATGTTGCTATGCAAATTTAATTCATGATGGCATTGCGGCCCCTTAAAGGTGTATAGCAGAAATCTTGTGCCATCAATTACCTTTTAGAATAGAAAAAAACAAAACAAAATCAAATTACAGTTACATTTTAATCTACAGCCAAACAATATTGACCTTAACACCTTCCCCACCTTCCCAGGCATTTTTCTAAGGTTCCAGCCCAAAAATGACATACAGTACCTAATTTTAAATAAGTATATTGCAGCTACTACAATTATTTGAATAACATCCATCCATTATCTAAACCCGCTTACTCCTTCTCAGGGTCACGGGGGTCTGTCGGAGCCTATCCCGACACATAGTTGGTGAAAGGCAGGGGTCCACCCTGGACAGGTCGCCAGTCCATCGCAGGGCCACATTCAAAGACAAACAACCATGCACGCTCACACTCACACCTACGGGCACTTTTAGAAGTATCAGTTAACCTAGTATGCATGTTTTTGGACTGTGGGAGGAACCCGGAGTACCCGGAGTACCCGGAGTACCCGGAGTACCCGGAGTACCCGGAGTACCCGGAGTACCCGGAGTACCCGGAGTACCCGGAGTACCTATTTGAATTACATTTAATAATAACATAAAGATAACTCATGTCATCTGCCATGATTACAACAGATGCATTAATGCATGTTCTGGGTCTCTGGAAAGCGCCTAGAGACAACTTGTGTTGTAATAGACGCTAAATAAAATTGAATTGAATTAAACTAAGTTAACAGATTAACAGACCAGAGTTTCCACCTGTAGAGTGCATATCCGTTTGGTTTTGTACAGCATTTAGGTTTTCACTACATGAATCCATTCTGTCTGTAACATTTAATTTACCAAGATTCATTTTTCTTTGGTATGTCAGAGATTGAGGTTTTTGAACTGGACTTTTCAAATTGGTCATTTTGACACACTAATGACTTTGAGCTTTTTTGGGTACTAAATAATAAAACCTCTTTTAGCTGATAAATATGCCACAAACTCAATTATTTCAGATATAATTGTGTTGAGCGGATTTGTATCACCTGACCTGTTCGGTATGTGTGCAGCCTGTGCCTTTGTGGAAGAATTGCTTATGAGCAAGGCCATATCTCAGGAACATCCTTGTGGAATTTTCACAGCCAACATAATCAATGGCGAGTTCACAAATCTGTCATTTTGGAGTTTATCCAGTTATCCAAGATTTGGGATTACATAAAGCAAATTAAAATGTTCACTGGAATATGATTTATTATAGTGAGTCATGTAGCAGCTGATTTGCTTATTCGTGCTTTCTGTGGCCACACGCCACATTCTCGTCTTTTTTATGCGTTCTCTTAATTGGTTGGTGTTTAAATCGTGTTTTGTATAAGCGGAAATGGTCTTCATCATGTTCAGGTGTAGCTTCTATACCATTTGAATATTGTATTTTGCTTTTTGTGATCAAAGAAATGTCTCAAATGATTTGTGTGCCATCTGTATCTGGTGCCAGAGATGCCTGTTATGAAGAGTTTTAAAAGTCAGGTTGCTGTATTTTCATGTGCTTGGTGTCTTTTTCATTATCATCATCAATCATCATTGTCTTGTATCTTTCTCTTATGAGCATACTTTAGTTTTGGGAGACTGGTCTATAGTCACACCTTGTTCACCCGGTGTTAAAAATTTGCCCTGCAGGATATTGTCCGAGTTGAGTTATGCCCGAAGAAATAAAAAGCATGTCCCTTTTTAGATTTGCATCCACTGTTTTAAGTTAAGCACAAAAGCTTGCAGTGATGCAAGTTTTACAGTGCAACTTTACTTTTAAGTCTCACAGCATTAGGTCAATAGACGGGGAAATAAATACACCAAATTGCTGTCTCAGTATTTTTCACCAGCTGCTAACCTTATTTCCTTCTGTGCAGCAGCATTGACTGTCAGTGAGTGTCAGGTGGGCCCACGCTTTCCTGTTTTGGCCCTGTTTACCAACCACAGTGTGTTCCACCTACCTCCATCTCTTCATCCTCACCTAATCACACAAGCGGTGGCAGGGCAGAGTGATATTTATCCATTAGCACCTCTCCCACACACACATACTACTTGTTATATGCGCTATGTAACTCATTGAAAAGCTGTTTAATCATCAGCTCTTCTTTTGAATCACATATTCCTCTTGAATTGCCTGTTTCTGCCAGGCCTTCGGCTGTTCAGCTGGGAAGTTACAGGTGTAGTTCATTGTTATCTACCTTAAAGGCATTATCTGGCTTAATCTTAACATCTGTTACATCATGTTAAGAACCTGTCATCACCTTTTCATACACCTGCAGATGCAGCATTTCCCCCTCCCCCAAATTTCTGAAGTCTTTTTGTTTTTAACATTATTGCTGTTGTTTTATAAAGAATTTTTTTCTTTTAATTTATTAGGTAACAGCATTGGAAAAAAAGTGTTGTATTTACATTATCCAACATTTAAAATAAAACTTAAACAGAGAACAAAACTGGTAAAACTTTTACGATTGTACGGACCTGAGTGTGTGATGTCACTGTGCAGCTTCAGTAACATATTTTCAGATGTTGGAAATATGACAGATTTATGTTAGTGTTAATAGAGTTTTTAATGTAGTAGTTAAAATAACTAAATGTATGCCGTGAAGTAACAAAAATACTTTTTTTTTTTTTTTTTCCCTCATAGAAGAACTGGAACTTTCTGTGGTGGATTTGTGGGGTTAGTTTGATGTAGATAAGACGGAAACATTTTAATACAATTCTGATCTGTGGCAATGGGTGCAGGTTTTCCAGGAAATTGACTCGTGCTTACACTAAAGGATTTGTCTGGCTTTAAAACCCTCTTCCTAGAAGTGATACTGCAACTACCTGCAGCTTCTGCCTCGTTTCAAATGTCAACCCATGTCTAATTATCTCTGTCAGGCTCGAGAAGTAGATGAAATGGCTTGAAAGTTGATAAGTTCTCTTTTCAGTTTAGTTCTTGACAACACCCATGGCTTCAAAGAATCGGTATACAGTCATCATGTAGATGAAGGGGATAAAGTGAATCATAAACTTGTCACAAACTGTCCCCCGTTCTTGTTTTTCTTAGAGATGGACAGATTTAGTTACTTCAGCATTGCTGAGAAATCTCGTGTTAATCGATATGTTTGAAGCCTGTCTTGGTTTACAGCCGTGTTTCGGGATGCTCTAGTATGCCCTCAACCGCATGCACCTCTAAGACCTTTTTAGTTCAAATATGAATAAAGGCAACATGCATACGTATTAGCATAGTTATCATCAACATCAGTACTGACATTAGAAAAAAAAAAAATCATCTTATATTTAATATACTGCCATTCTGTTATTGCTGTTTTTACCCGTTGCTCCAATTTTTGCTGACAAGGCAATTCTGACAAAGAAAAACCAACTCATTTTGTGTAGTTTTGCTTTGAATTTGAATTAAAATCCTAAATAGGACCTCAGAAATGCCATTCTACCTAACTAGGACCAGTTTTTGGTCTCAACAGTCAGTGATCGCAGCATTTGTTGAATACAGCATTTCAGCACAACCAATAGTATGTGTTTGGAATCCCCTTGGAACTTTTTGAATAATGCATTTTTTTTCCATAAAATCTAAACTTATCTTCATCTAAGTCACGACATAGACAAATGCAATGTGCTTCAGCTCATAAAACTATAATTTCTTGTGACTTTTTTTTTTTTTTAATTCACCTTTTAAACATTTGCAGTGTGTGACAAAAAAGCAAGGGAACCCTGGAAATTATTAGCTGGTCAAACCTTCTTTGGCGAGTAATTGGAGCCACTGATTATCCACTCTGGATCAGAGCTTCCCAACTTTCAGAGGGAATTTTGGTTTGGTCCATTCCTCCTTCCCAGAGCTGTTTGAGCCCAGATTTTTAGGGTGTTGTGAACAGCTCTTTTGAGGTCATTTGACAGCATCTGTGTGGGGTTAAGGTGTAGACTCCAAAAGAGGGATTCTTTTTCGTCATTCAAGGATTTACTCCCATGCCCATATCTTCAAATAATGTGGTAGTAATTTTCGCTCCCTGCAACAAATCCACAACAATTTGAAGTGAACAGTTTTCAAATTGAGTGGAGAGCAAACAAAGATTCCTGAGTTTATTAGTATTGCCCAGTATCGATGGGAATGGGAGCGGATAAATCTTTATATCCACACAAACAAGAGAAGAAGCTGTAACATCCAAATGGAAATCCTACAGAATGGTAGCAGGTTAAAACTATTCCTGCGATGACTCGGTTCTTATTTGTTTTCCGTTATGTCACTTGATTATTTATCAGTCAGAAGAGTTGAGCCCTCAGATGAGCTCTGCGATATGCAAGTGGGGAATTGCACATTGTAGGGATCTTACATTACGCCTGATTTTGTGCTTCAGTCACCTGTGCAGCTTCTAAGTTTCAAGTGTTAAGTTTCCAATAAGTTTCCAGACGGCAATTTGCTAACAATATCCAAACCGTGACTGTTCTGTACCTCAATAGGTGAAACTGCAATTGATTTATTCCTGACTGCACTTCTATTCAGTAGGTCTAAATATGTTTATAGTGGCTAACCTGATCTTTCAGCATAAGCTGCAGGAGGGCATATGTTTATGTGTGTTTCCTACAGAACAACTGGCTTTCCCTGCTGGTGGGGCAGGAATGTGCAGGGTTGGAGTGGATGCAGGTGGAAATGTGCAGTGTGTTCAGAACACGACCCCCGGCAACATTCAAAGGTGCCGGCGTCAGCAGGAAAGGAAAAATCAGGGGAATGTGCTGCTTTAATCAGACCTGCATCTCTTTTTCTGCGCTTTGTTTTTTTTTTTTTTGTTTTTTTTTTTGTGCATGTTGGGATTTGTGCTTTTATAGTGTGTGCATGCGTGCGTGCGTGCGTGCGTCTTACTGAGGAGAGGCTTCTTGTTGTAAAAGTGAGGGAACATTGTCCAACCTGCTCATATATCCAATCTAAGTGCTTACTTTAGCTTTTTTTCTTGTCTTTCTTTTTTTTTTTTTTTTTACCTACAGGCTAAAATGTATAAAAATTTTAGGGGGCTCGTTCTCTACCCAGATACTTTTTTCTTTTTTTTTTTTTTTCTTTTTTTTTTTTTCTTTTTCATGATCTAATTTGTCGGTCCGAGTTAAGTCAACTGGTATAAAAATGTAAGAGCACACATACTGTATCTAAAGATGGTCACATTCCTCGTGTATCTGTATTTTTGCCTTGTGTTGTCTATTTTCTTTACCCTGTCACACAGCAGTGACAATCCTATTTTGAAACAAAAATGGACCAAAGTATTTGTAGCCCCACTTAAGGAGTATCATACCACTAGTTTTGTTATTTAGTTTAAGGACGGTGGATTAGTGGTTAGCACTGTTGCCTCACAGCAAGAAGGTTCCTGGTTCAATTCCCGGCAGTGGTCTTTCTGTGTGGAGTTTGCATGTTCTCCCTGTGCGTGGGTTCCCTCCGGGTACTCCGGCTTTCCTCCACATTCCTCCAAAAACATGCATACTAGGTTAACTGATACTTCTAAATTGCCCGTAGGTGTGAGTGTACATGTTTGTTTCTGTATGTGGCTCTGTGATTGACTGGCGACCTGTCCAGTGTGTACCCCTGACTTGCCTGCCATGAGTCGGGATAGGCTCCGACAGACCCCCGTGACCCTGCAAAGGAATAAGCGGGTATAGAAAATGGATGGATTGATTCCAAAATTAGCATAGCACGGATTAATTTTTGTGCTCTTTAGAAGTTATTGACAATGGAAATGTCCAAAAAGAAATGAATAAATATGTACCCTACTGACCCGAAATGTTTTTTTTCCTTTTGCATTTGCTTAATTAACATTTGTCTTAAACAACTGTAAATCTGACTGTTACTATGCTAAATGTTGTTGCATTCCTGTTACTTGCTGTAGTGATGGAAAGTTGGAAACCTCAAAGCACAAGCTGCAAACCACTCACCGCTGCGACCTTTGTGCTGTAAATATAAAGTGACACGGTTTCACATGGTGCATATAAAAAATTGTGTCAACTATTTGTTTTTGTTTTTTTTGTGCGTACCAATTTATTTAGCTGCAACATGAGCTTTAATGTGATTGAGGGAAAAAAAAACTTTAGATTTTGTTCTTAAAGCCGTTAGCGTGGGACCAGTGAGAGCTACATGAATTGTAGAAGCTGAAATTCTGTCAAATGTTGGTAGTGAATTAAGAAATTAACATGCGTATGAATTACATATAAAGAGAGGAAGGGAAGGTGACCCCCGTCTCATGGCATCCGTTTATAAGCATTTCATGTACAAAGGAGAACGGAAGAAAATAGAAGCTCAGAAAAACTGAAAAAAAGATGAGAAGTAGAAGACATGAAGTAGATGACAATAAAGTAGATCTATTGCCATGGTCAGAGGAAAAATGCATCTAATTGCAGTGATAATCCTGTCATAGTTGGGTACTGTGAATCTCCACCTTCTACATCTTCAGTTCTGCAGGAATCGGTGTGACAGGTGTTGGGTTTTATGAACGGCTGTGTGCGTGTTTGTGTGCAGAAATAAATGATTGCTCCCTGACACAGATGAATGTAATTTGCATAATGGACCCACGGGCCATACAACAGATAAGAACATGGGATGGATGCGACAAATTAAGGAACACGGGAGTTTTAAGCAGCAGTTTGATTAGTCTTTCTCTTGTCATGCAAATTACATTTATAAATCTTGCATGCATTCAACATAAGATGGCTCTGTATTCCTTACACTGAGACATTTGTCCTTGCTCCACTCCAGCTGGACAAACATTTTGCAATGGAAAGAAGCATAATTTATGGCTCCATTACAATGCGGTGATTGCATGGCCAGATATGCTACTATTAATACAGTTTCTGCGCTTCTGCATGGACGAGCTGAGTTTGCCATAAAGAAACAATAATCTGATTACAATTTAACAAAGGAACTGAAAAGGAAAAAAGAATTCCCAATATGGGAATTCTACATAAGAATATCATGTTTCCACGCAGGGAACAATTGACATATTAGACAATGATTAGTTAACGTTAATTAAAATGGTGACCAACAAATTTAATTTTTGGAAAATAAAATTCAACTAAGTGAGGCGTCATCTTTCTTCTTTCTATGTCTGCTGGAAATTGCATTCACCCAATAGCGTTCAGCCGCTATTGTCACCACGTGTGAGCCATCGCCCTCCCTTCCCATCTCTGCTGAGAGCTGCACATGCTCAAAGAGTAAACAATATCGTAAACAACCGATGCAAAAACCACGGCAACCGGCACCAAAGTTCATTGAAAGATGTAATTTTGAATTAAGTGTCCATCTCTCTTGTCTTTTATTTTTTGCACATCATTTAAATCACCTCATGCACAATTTAAAAAGCTGAGAGCTAAATAAGAGAAAGCTAATTTTAATTAGTCGACTATTCGTTTCAGTAGTCGATGACTAATCGACTATAAGAATAGTTGCTAGTTGCAGCTCTATTTGATGGTCAAAGAAAACTGAAAACAGAAAACTTGTCACAGAAAAATTTTCAAATAGCGCAGGTAATTTACGACTCCTTGACAACAGCCGCCTGATTATGTGGGTTCCTAGTATGCTGACTGGTTGGATTGTGTTGGGCAACAAGTTCTAATTTTGGGCAACCGTGGAACAAACGCTCAGTTTCCTTTAACATAGGTAAGATAGCCAAAGTTAGTGGCCGTCAAATTTCTTAAACAAACCCCTGATATTTTATTCTTGTACTGCACCAAAATACTTTCTTCCAGGAGTTCACTGCCATCAGAAAATGTGCATGGTCTGCAACGGGGCTGTCATTGCTATCAAGATGAATAAATGCATTTGAATGCATTTGAATACCTAGTCACTTAAATTAATATCCTAAGTTGTTGCTGTAGTCTGTTAGTCAACTAGACCATTGTGTAGGCTGCTCTGTAAGCTGTATTGACCTGAGCAAGGTGAGAAATACCTCTCCCTTTTTTGATGGCTGACTAATGTGATGCACCAGGAGTGCTAAGCTGTGATTCTTTGATGTAGTGTAGAGGGAGGACGGCCGATGCTCTGGGGAATGCTTTGGTGGAGAGAGAGGGAGTTGGAATTCGGAATGGCTTCAGAGCATCTTTTAACTGCTCAACCATCAACCACAGCCAGGAGTCCCACCACTAGTTCACTCACCGTACAAGATGTGGACACAAGACGGCTGATGTATGTGGGTGTGTGCCACAAGCCCTTGATGATGTTACTGGAGGCATTTTCAGAATCAATGTAATTGATTATTTTGACCAATTGTTGCAGCCATATCTGTGACTACGCAACCCCATACACAAGCTACATGGAAGGTACAAAACTGCAGCCGTACACTCCTCCACGCTCCTTCACGCTCCTTCAGGTCAGCAGATCACTTATTGTCAGTCGTCTGTAGGTGACTAAGAGGAATCTTAGAGATGACTGCACTTTTTCAGGCGCTCACTCAAAAATTACGTTTACACATGAGGCACACCGACTCGCTTACCATTTTTTTAAACCCTCACATAAAACATACTTTTTCACTTTGGCTCTTTAATCAGTTACATATCATACTTTTCTCTTAATGTTTTGTTTTTATTCTTTTATGTTTACGTTTGTTTAAAACTTGTTTAGGTTTTTCTCTGAACCGGTTGTGTTCAGCACTTTGGTCAACTGTGTTGTTTTTGAAGTGATTTATAAATTAAAGTTGAGTTGAGTACAAATCTGCAGTTATTGGAAAGCAGAATTCAGGTTTTCAGCTGTTTGTGTTGGAGTAACTCCTCCGTGGGATCTGAGTATTCGGACCGGGCATCACTTCCAGCACATGGGTGACTGTGGTTGCCTGTGAGCCTTTTCATCAGAACATTTGTCGTCCTCCTATAGACTACTTTTGTTACAAACCACTGTGCACTAGTCCAGGACCGCCCTACCAAACCTGCTGGAGAGGCTTTGACTCTGTTGCCATCACCATCGCCAGTTTTTTCCAGCTTTCATCATATCAATCCCAAAAATGGTCTGTTGACCTGCTCCCGCTACAAAACCCTATCCCTCAAAAAGTGTCTTGTTATTCATCACTCCAGAGAACGCGTCTCCACTGCTCTAGAGTGAAGTGGCGGCGTGCTTTACACCACTGCATCCAACACTTTCCATTGCACTTGGTGATGCATGGCGTGGATGCAGCTGCTCGGCCATGGAAACGCATTTGTGAAGCTCTCTGCACACTGTTCTTGAGCTAATCTGAAGGCCGCATGAAGTTTGGAGTTCTGTAGTGATTGACTCTGCAGATAGTTGGTGACCTCTTGAGACAGTTCCACGCTGGAATTCACTAAAGTCCTGAGAACGACCCATTTTTTCACAAATAGTTGTAAGAACAGTCTGGATGCCTAGATGCCTGATTTTATACACCTGTGGCCATGGAAGTGATTTGAACACCTGATTCCCATTATTTGGATGGGTGAACAAATACTTTTGGCAATAATAGTGTATGTCACTCGAGCTAAAAATCTCAAATGAAGTGTTGTCAGATGCTGAGAACTGGAATTGGACAGTAGTTGTTCTAATCAGTGCAGTCTTGCTGGCTGACTAAGGATTTTCATTTTTGCACGTGGATACGCTGATTCCATCAGGGATCAGGGGAGTTCAAGCTAAGGTTTGCAGGCATTTGCAACTTTTGAGATGACAATTTGAATATAATAATCAATTCAGTAGACTGAGTAAATGAGTGTCTAATCTAATCATCCACTATAATTTGAAGTAAGAAGAAGTAAATTATTTCAAATTGGAGAGAAGGTCCTTGTATAGAAAAAGTGTCAGAACAACTTAATTTGAATGAGCTAATTAGTAAAGAATTCATAACCCAAGAATTGGGAGTTATTTTGAAGGAGTGCTGCTGCTGCAAGAAGGGGGAGAGGACAAAGACAAAGGTGGGTATATAAAACCCCCTCATTCTTTGTACTGTTACGTTTGTGTCCCATTCCATGAATTCCATGAAAACTGCTGGGAAGAATGGTTGAGCCATGCCAGACAGAGTTTGTGTGCGATTTGAGAAATTCAGGACTTAAAATCTTAGTGTGTGGCGTTGTCTGGGTTATCACAGCGCTTCAAAGTCGACCTTTTCTACGATCTTTTGTATCATCATGTGTGATTTCTCACCTTTACAAAAATCCAAAGTGTTAACTTATACCTTTTTCACGCTTAAACTCCACCCATCGTTGTCGGTATAAGAAGCTGGTTATTGTCGGATAACTTTGAGTCTGGTAGGAGGGATTTTCTCACTATACACATCTTGTAAATATAGGGTTAAACTGTTAGTAATCATTTTGGGTCTTTTGGGTTTAAAGGCTCTTTTTTCTTTTTTTTTTTTCTTTTTTTTAACTTTTCTTCTCCAATCAGAAAACAAGCAGCACCATGGGACTTCCTCAGTCAGGGCCACATGGACAACAACATTTATAGTTGTGTTAGTTTGTGTTTTTTTAGTATTTTTTTTTTTTGCCAACTGGTCAGTTCCGTACACCCACATTGGGACACAAACAGGAAATGAACGTGGACTCACCTACTTATGTAGCTGGCCTAGATACATAAAACTGGATCATGGAGGTGTTCTGTTGGGGGATAAAAATGATTGCTGCGTCTTTTCACAGTAGAGGAAGGAAAAGGGGGTTATGTGACGATGGGCATGTAGGAATGGGATGGGTGAAAGGTAATGAGGGTTTGTTTGTTTTTTTTTTTTTTTTTTTTTTTTTAACTCTGAGCAGATTTAGTCTTTGGTGTGCTAAAATATCTCTGTCTATTCTAATCCCATAGAGACCTCTATGAAGTATACCGTATACATGAAACATTAATGTCGTTATTTAAATCAATTTAAAGGATTTTCCTCCCAATCATATATTTGCTGTTTCTCACAAAATACTTTCCTTGCAATGCCTGCATGGAAGCATCTGTAATTGACCACCTGTTTGGGTATGGCCTATTTTTTTACTTAATGAAACGCTGTAGACCAGTTAACACCGCCTCTGTGAGATTCATAAAGGCCGGGGACTTGTTCACTTGTTCCAAAGCAACACAGAAAGAAAGGAAAACCATGTGTGGTATGTCTCTTGAGTTGCTTTGATGAAACGGGAGTATAATTAGAAATACAGTGGCAAGGAAAAATGACACCTTTAAGCCTTTTGCTGTTACTTCTGGGTTCTTGTTTGGCTCATCGAGCATTCAGTCTGTGTCTTTGGGCTCATTTTGACAAAACACACTCTTCTAAAAAGAAAATCCTCAGTACTGGACCGCCTCCTTTAATGGAAAATGTGTAACCGTGAACTAAAAGGGGCGTAACCACTTTGAGATGACTTTCTGTCTCTTCCCACACTTTTGCAGACCACATCAGAGATCTCTTTTTTTTTTTTTTTTTTTTTTTTTTTTTTTTCCTGTCTATAAATTAGTTTGGTTTCTCTAATGTTTCCATTTACCACTGTGAATGTTTATTAGTTGCGTTTAAGAGACACAAGAAAATAATTTATATAAAATTGTTAATAGGATAGTATGGTATAGCAAATTGATCTGGAAATTCACATAATTCCGAGCTGAATGGAGACTTTTTCATACCTCTGCATGAAAAAGCGATGCGCGATACGCAACTTTAGCTTTCAACATGTTGATACTGTAAGAAATAATGGAAATTCCTGCTACATTAGACAATGGCGGGATGGATACCTTTTATTGTCCTGTTGTCCTCTCCTCTCGGTGTTGGAGATCATATGTGCCTGTGTGTTTACGTGCATATGAAATTCCTGTTACTACACAGGAAGGCTACAGAACTCTCTGCATTTGCAATAAGCTGTGAGGAGCCCACCAGCAAGGGACGATTTAGGGGTCAAAGGCCGCTGTATAGCACACACACACACACACACACACACACACACACACACACACACACACACACACACGCTCTCCCGGCTGTTTGTAAGCTCTGCTGACTGCAGGAAGCAATAATGTTAGCAAGCTTCCGGAGTTCCGGAGGTTTCTCTCAGGGGACCATAGCTGTCCTGTCCAGCTCACAGAGCAACGCTGAAAACAGCCCAGCAGAGCAGAAAATTATAGAACATTGTGAAATAAGTGGGGATAATAGAAAACTGTAAAACCGATCAGGAACGAATACAGGAGAAAAGGAACAAAATGTTGGAAGTAAAACAGCACACTGGGGTGTTAAATTTGTTTCTGGAAGGGACGTGAAAAGACCATACAGCACTTTTAAATGGATGGTGTAATCAGATTTCAGTTCAAAGCATACGAGATGAGGACAAAACACCTCAGGGGCAACATGGTGACAATTATTTGTTGCAGTCTGTTGAAGATTTTGTCGTGTATTGACATCAAATAGTTTATGTTTTTAGGGTATGTAATGATATTTGGCTCAGATGACAAAGAAACAAATTCCCGGTACGTTGGACGGTTTTGCTCAGGACTCATACTGACACAGGTTACCGGCATCAGTACTTCTCAGTATATTTATTTATGTATTCGCTGTAATATAACGCAGAACATGATAACAGAACATGTAGTTGTGTGGGAAGTTTCAACAGCTGTGATAAATTATAATCATGACTCTTATATATATTTGTTTCCTAAATAAACTCTTTACTGTCATTTGCTTTGTAATTATCATTATTTTAAATCTTCTTTGTTCAGTGTCGTCTTCATAAATCAGAAAAGCTAAAAAGTGTCCAAACTATGGACTCTGGATTTTGTTACGTACAAACTGTTGTAGTTGCTCGGTTCTGCATTTTTATTGTCCCCCCACATTGTTTCCATGTTGTGTACTGGTTTAGTCGTAGTCACGTTACTGCACAGATTTGACACAAAAATTCAACATAGACAGCAATTGACATAAATATACTTCAGTTTAGCCATACTGTTAGTAGTACAGCTTAAGTTTAGTGGCGACTGGTCCAGAGCCAGTATACAGTACAAATAGTTTGTCATCATACCTACCTGTACCTCCCTCTTTTTTTTTTTTTAACATGGACCACTCTAACATCAATGGAGCTGATTTGTCCCTGTTGAGCTGCTATATTAACATGGGACATGTTAGCTGTGGTTCTTTTCAGTACAAATAGCTGATCCAAAACTTAAGAAAACCAGTACTATATTCATGCAGTTGTACAGTAATGAAAACAGGGTAAGTTCCTGAATGAACGGTCAAGAGTCCATGAGTTTTACTGGGGGGATTTGTGCCACTCCATCCAGATGAACCAGGCTGCTTATCCCTCCCAAACCACACATGACTTAAAACCCCACAAGATTTGGCTCGGACACGATCTGCTTTTACACTGTTTACAACTGCTGTGTCAGATGAGCTGAGCTGATACTGTGAGACGGCAGGGAGCCACTGGACCACTGCAAGTTCAGAAATAAAGGCTGTAACAACCTAAACCAACCAAAGAGGCTCTCCCTGTTATTTGATTGCATTGTATTAGCTTTAAACTATATGTAATATCCAGCTTCTGTAAAAACACCTTGAATCTCTCACCGACTAGACCACGTCTAGCGTCCTAGGTGACCACCGTCATAGGGCTGCCACTGGGCTAGTGGTCCGGTCCGTCCACTTAGCACTAATATTTTGGTCATCATTGAAATCAATATAATTTAACAATTATCCACTGACTTTTTAAAGACTGCATTTATTAAACTCACATAAAAATGATTTATCCATTTTGAACTTCTGTTTCAGACTAATTTAATAAAAGAATTCCACCTAAATATAAAGTGATCTTGACATTACTAATATAAAGTTATTACTATATGTTTGACAGAAAAAGGAGGAAGCAATCACTCACCTATGACCTGGTCTATGCCTGAATTGCAAACCTTATTAATAGGAAAAAAAATGGAATAGTTTGTTTTTTTTACTTATCCTCCAAAGTGTGTGTTTGTTGTGGTTGGTTGGTTGGTTGATTGATTGATTGATTGATTGATTTTTGCTTTTTGGTGCCAGCCCCTAGTGGTCAGTCTAAATACTGCAGTGTTCGTCATTACTTGACCGCATGTAGCCCCTTGGATATAACTCACAATTCAGGTGGAGTGTTAAAAAAAAAAAAAAAAAAAAAAAAAGAAATGGTTGTGCTGTGCATAGATGATCCAGTACTGAGGTTCATGGACTTTAAATTGTTCAACTGGATGGCGTAGAAACGCGAGGGCAGACGACGAACAGAGAACAGCCATGTATCCCGTGGAGAGAGTCTGTTTGTCAAGGCTAATCATCTCTGAGTCCAACAGCTCTTCCTCAGTGTGAGACAATGACGGCAGCACATAGCTCTGTTCTCCCTTCCTTTCTGCATGGCGTTTTCTCTGCAGCCGCTTCTGCTCAAGCCTCTGACAGACTACGATGGCATCAGTGTTCATGCTCGTCCGCGTCTGCTTTTACACAGGTTTGTGGTTTTGCGCCTGTAATCCCCCATGTGTGCCCAAAATTTGGCATTGTTGATCTGTTGGCAGTCAGATCAGCTTGAAGAGCAGTTTATTTTGCAAATCACACACTGACTTTGTTACGTGGGTCATTGTTTTACACAGGAAACTGTTACTGCAGGTGGTATGAGTCAGGCAGGTTGTGATTCATCTCATCCTGTCATCTGTTTGTTGTTTTTTTTTACATCATAAACGGTGATTATCCTATACATGAGACATGTACTCGGATATAAAAGTTTATTCCTCATTTCCTGTGTAGGCTAATGCTGTAATATGCAGCGGTGTAAGAATTTCCTTTTGACAACAGTGGTGCTTGTTTTGTACCGGTGCTGAGGCTCAGAAGTTCCACTTTAGTTGCAAAAATCTATAATGGGTGTAAAATAATCGAATGATTAGTATTATTGATAATTGTCTGCAATTCTTAAATCAGTGTAGCTGAAATAAAACAAAGAGTCTAGATAATAAACTTGAAAAAGCCTAAGAATAAAGCATCAAATAAAAGTAGTCAATACAGATTTTTTTTTTTAATTTTGTATACCCTCTTTTTTTAATCATTCTCTAAAAAAACATAAGAAATATCACCTAATGGAAGTGTGTCTTAATATTAGGCCAATATTACCTGAAGTATAAAAACATGAACCTTTTTCACAGGGGCATTATTTAAAAATAAAGAACAAAGGAAAAAAACGGATCAATGCTAATTGTGCCTTAGTGTTTGTCTAGGATTTAACTACATCTGAACAAACCACAGGGCTTGTGGAACAATGTC
Source organism: Xenentodon cancila (assembly GCA_014839995.1). NCBI lineage: Eukaryota > Metazoa > Chordata > Actinopteri > Beloniformes > Belonidae > Xenentodon > Xenentodon cancila. The sequence goes on from CM026200.1 coordinate 15,842,805, forward strand.
CTATGGACAGCATGTTAAGGGAGGCGCCTCGTATCCGCTGTCAAGCATGGCGGTGGAGGGATGATCGTTTGGGAAGCCTCGCTGAGTTGACCATAAACATAAAGCATGCAGACCCCCTGTCCTGCATGCTTTATACGTTTCCCTGCTTTATCGCACCCTACATTCACTTTCTGGAGTTGCTCAGCAACCTCACAGCGGTAACAAAACACCAAGATGAGGCACCGGGCAAAGATATAGTTCAGCACGCAGCCCCTGCTGAACACAGTTCGCTGCTCTTTCACACTATGGTTATATTTCTTCGCACGTCCTTGGTGAGTTTGTCGTCAGCAGTCATTTGTGGAGACCGTTGCAACCAGAACTTGATGGAGTAATGTTGTACGACCTGAGATGCAGCTGAATCTAAAGCTCTTCCTCCTGCTATATTCTGCTGTCATTTGCATGTGAAACACTTTTGCTCTTTTTAAGATGGAAACAGTTTAAAGGTGCAACAAATGCAGTAAATGACAGACTTGATGTGTTCTTGATGTGTGTCTGGGCTGTGTGGCTGTAGCTGATGGCCTCTAGCTTTCCTTTGAACAATTGTCCATTCACAGCCTTGCCAGCGGTTACGGGCATTCGTGCATCGCCGCGCGCATATTAAGAGAGCTGTGTGTCATATAGAAAAACAAATCTACTCACAAAAATTTTTGGGTCCAAATACAGCAGCTCGTGATGAGGCCGTGACCCGTCTGAGGTCATTATGCATCCTGTCACATTGGATGACATTTAGAAGAAAAGAAAAAAAAAAAACGGTAAAGAACAAAAGCACATAACCTAAATGGCTAATGATATAAAGAAAACTTAACAATATGGCTATAGACTAAAACTATAAAGTAAATATTAAATATTCTGCACAGAAACTGACAGAACTGAGATCACCATGACTGGCTCGAAGAAGCTCTGACAGTCTGTCCATGCAACCAAATGTGAGAGGGAATACTGTATGATTCAAACTTCCAAACAAGTAGCTTCTAATCATGAGGCAAGTTGATGATATTGGTCACATTATTCTGCTACAACCTTAAATCACACAAAGTTGGGACAATATGTAAAACGGAAACAAAAACTAGCGCAGGAATTCTTGAATTTACTTTGAGTCTTATTATTTGTGCAAAATAAATAAATAAAAGGCAGCACAGCGCAAAATGGAAATGTGCATTGTGAGCAATTAATCAGTTTATCATGAGGAATCAGTATTTTAGATCTTGTTTGAATGAAAGAGATGCTCCGGACTAAAGATTAAAAAGATCATCCAGATTATCATCAAGAAACAAGCTTTTACAGAGCTGCTGTGCATTTTTTCAGCAAGACGGTGCAAAACCGCATTCTTCACACATGACATGGATATGGTTGAGGAAGAAGAAGGTGCACGCGCTGGACTAGTCTGCCCACAGTCGTCACCCGTCTCCCGTTGTAGGGAGGATTGGATGAAACCAACATTGTGATGATGAGCCCTAACTGCTGTACACCTTGTGCTGTATTTGCAGAAACGACTAAATATCAACAACGCTTCACTTCTTGGTATTCACAGTGCTACAAGGCATTTGAAGTGTTTTAGTGAGGGAAGGGCAACACTATGGTCTTGGCTAGTTTTTATGGTACGTGTTGTCTGTGAATAAGTCAACAAAAAAGCAAATAAACGCACAAGATCTTGGGTGCATTCTGTCTGCAAAGAACTAAAGAAAAATAAGGTGCTATATGCTTCATTTTTCTTATATGTATTCTTCTAATTGTCCTGACTTTTAAGAGATCAAATATGTGGTGGTTGTTGGAATAAATGGATGAAAGTTGTTTAGTTCAGTGCATCTAGCCAGGGACTTCAAAGATTAAATATCCTTATTGGAGCTTTTTAATCTATTTCACTCATGAGCATCGTTTCATCCAATTCTTGACATGAAATGTAGATCCATTTTGAAATAGGTTTCATAAACAATTTAACGCCAATGTACTTATTTTTAAATTCATTTTTATTTAGTATAAACCTGCGTTTTAGATCAGGGGAGCCGCATACTTTGTAAATCCTGCAGAGATGGAGGTGCTGCTTGCCGCGCCGTTTACATTCTTTTCTGATGAAGCACCCTCTCTCTGCAGCCTAACTGTGCCTGTACAGGCTTGCATTGCTCCTCGGCATCCTTTTCTAAGGGACGTGGAAGAAAAGTACAACAAGTCATACTGTACATCGAAACATTGCGCACACACACACACCAGATGTTAAAGTGCATAGATGCATTAGATAAAGCCTAAAACTTCTGCAAAGTTCCCCAGATCAGATCACAACTTAATTATGCAGTATTTCTTTTTTTTGCTTTTTTTTTTTTTTTTTTTCACGATTTGTTCTCTCTCTGGCTGTTGCAGACCCTGGTAGAAGCGTGATGAGCGCGCGCTTCCGCTTGCCTGCTGGCAGATCGTACAATGTCCGGGCGACGGAGCTGGAGCGAGACAGGCAGCACACACAGGTTGTGTGCAACGTTCTGCTGCTGGACAACACTGTCCAGGCATTCAAAGTCAATGTAAGTGCCCCTCTTAAAGTCACATGTCTTTGCTGTGAAGGCTAGAAAACTATGAAGGCAGTTACTGATATTCCCGTCAGTGAACCCATTATTATACTTCAGTCTGACTGATGGAAAACAATTCAGTTAATTTGCATTTTAGATTTGTCATAATTTCTGAAAGTCACATGTAATAATGTCAGGATCTTTGAGTTATGAAGTGAGCCCTGAGACTGATCACACATTCACCTTCACATCAACCCACCAGTTTAGCTCCCCCTCCCTTTAACAATTTCCCCTCCACTTCTTCCACTGCTGTGACGACACGCCCCCCCCACCACCACCGCCACCACACACACACAAATTGACTCTGTGGTGGAAAAATACTTTTGTTGTGTGTGTGTGTGCGTGCGTGCGCGTGTGTGTATGCGTGCGCATGTGCGTGTGTGTGTGCATGTGCACCTTGATTGACAGACATGTAAAACACAGCCCACATTGCGTTTGTTTGTTTGACCTTTATTTTCATTTCATGGTTTTCTTCTCATCTCCCCCTAAGCTTATGGTATCAGTTGTTTATAATTGAGATTTACAAGGAGTCAGTTCATGGTTGGAAAACATTAATCGGTGTTTGTGTGCGTGCGTGCGCGTGCGCGTGCGTGCATTTAGAAGCTCCAAACCAGATAGGTAGGCTCGTGTCACATGTATCCAGGTTCATGTGTCTTGCAGTCATCAAGTATTTGATCAGATGCGCGATAAGGTGAACCAGGAAATCACCTTTGTTAGTCAGGAAACAATTTCTCTAAAAACAATTTTTTTCTGACAGACCACATCCTTTTAGTGTTGAAGTGTGTATGTGAGCACATGTTTGCACTTTCACAGAAATGCACGTGTTGAAGTTCAGAAGTATTCAGAGAATGTTCAGATTTTTTTTATTTTTGCCTTTACGCACCACCACGATGGATTTGGAGTAAGATCATGATCAAAGTGTAGGCTTTCGACTTTAATTTAAAACATTTCACAAAAATATGGCATTGAGCATTAAAAGAATTAAAAAAAGATTGAAAACATTTTTTTTTTTTTTTTTTTTTTTGAGCAACTAAAGGTCCTGTACACCTCAGATCCCATCTTGTTACTTTTGTCAACAGTAACATGATTAATAAACGCCAGTGATCCGTACATGCCCCTGCCATGACACCCCCTCCACCACGTTTGGACATGCCGTCCATGCTTTGGTTCATCAGCTGTTCCTTTCCTTCTCCATACTTTTCTTTTCCCATCATTCTGATACACATTAATTGGCTTTTTCAAAAGCTTTCTGTCAAAGTCTAATCCGACTTTCCTGTTATTGAACGTTCCCAGTGCTTTGCACCTTGTTGTGAACCCTCAGGCATCTCTTGATTGTATACCGTGACAAAGATAAACCTACCTTCTCCAGAGATTCTTGACTTCTGTTGATGCTGCGAAGGCTTTTACTTAACCGAGAAAAGGATCCTGAATTCATCCACTTCACTTGGCTTCTGTAGTTTTCCAGGCCTTTTGACGTTATTGAGCTCACCAGTGAAGAAGAATGTACTAAACACCCAGGGCTAGGGCTCAATTTGCGCCGCACCTAAGGTTTTTGCTGCCTCTCTATAGATTTATGACGTTTTGCGTTGCGCTCTTGTCAAGCTAAAGAGTTGTTCAATCAGGCAGCTGCCGAATACCACGTCAGGACCTCGTACCAACTCCAAACGTCTGCTTAATTTGTGTAGACGTAGGCGTAACTAAGGAATGGACCACACCATTTTATCCCTCTTCAGTCAACTTTACAAATACATTTGAGCTCCTGAGGTTCTTCGCTTTAAAAGTTGTAATTCCTAAATGGTAAATGGCATATTTCTGTTAAAAACTCTTAATATAAAGCAGTAATGGTGTGTAAAGACAAAAAATGATTAAAACTCTGTCATTCTCCAGCTACGTCATGGACCTCACTGTCCATTAATGGGGGCATGTGGTGTGTTAAGTTTGATTGCTGTTCTACTGTCTGTCCTTGTCAGAAAGTAAGTAAATAAAAAAAAAAAAAAAAAAAAAGAAAATGGGTGGTTGAACTGTAGTCATCAGAAATCCAAACACGGTAAACCAGAAACACCCTCAACACGCCACTGACAAGTGTACGTGTCAGTGGGTTGCTAAAAGCCTTTGCTCGTGTAGAGACTTAATTTAGACTCGACTGATTCCTTTAGGTTTTTAAGACATGAAGGAATAAAGGGCTGTTGGTTTTCAGAGCATGTACATGATACTGCCGGCCTGAGGGCATGAATGAAAATTCCTTGCAAAGTACTTGGTGAAGTTTCCATATTATTCCTTTGGCTTCCTTTGCCACTTGTTTCCTCCAGAGAGAACAGAATCCAGTAATCTTGGAGCTTTCTTAAAGAAAGTATGTTTTTTGGGGGGAGGGGGTTTCTTTAATGTGAGGACATGTGTTTCATTGACTCAGGTACCAAATCAAAAACTACATTAGACAATGTTATAATAGAAGTTGTATTTCAGTGACCTGTTCAAATTTCTGTGGCTTTGACATCACAGACCCGGATCAGAATAGACGCCCGTCCAGGACCACTCTACCCTGTAAATAGGTTTTTACGTAGAAAGACATTCTTCTTGCGAGAAAATCATGTGACATTACTCACCATTATCATTACCTCGATACATTTTTTTTAACTTCATTAAGATGACTGTAAGTTATTGTAACCAGATCAAAATGGACAATTCAAAACTATTACATTTGTTTTTACGTTTAAAACGCTTTGATTTTTTTTTTTTTTTGTTTGTTTTGTTTTGTTTTGTTTTGTGACGATTCATGAGATATGTAGCCCTCCGTTTGAAATTTGCCCCTGAAAAACATCTCCGTTTTAAGGACTGGACAGCTCGTCCTCTGCCCATCTATAACTACATGAATTGAGACACCCGTATGTACACATGTAAGGCGAACTGGTAGGGACAGGAGGCGAATCAGGACCGGCCCCCTCGTCCTCTATATCCAGCTCTGTTTCTCTTCGGCTGTGGGCTGCAGACTTCCCGCCACACCTGTCCTGCTGCTGAATGAATGACTTGGTCTTTGTCAGCGTCATTGATCAGACCCCCAACTGCCGCAGTAGCTTCCTGCAAGTACAAGCCATCTTGAGATCAACAATACTTCTATTGATCCTCTCTCTGGCAGTGATTCGCATGGAGATTGAAAATTCAGAAGCGGTCACTACTGTCATGGAGACCAAGACACTTGTGTCCACATTAGGGCTTGTATTGATGCTCTTTCTGATGGGGAGTCTTGAGCTGAAATGATACCAATATGAAGCAGAATTTTGTAGCCGGAAAGCCTGATAAAGTAAGAGTTAAAAGAAAGAGGAAAAAAAAAAAGACTTTCATTTACTGATCCTCCTCTGTCAATACAAAGCAAGGTCAGAGGCACAATTTATTCTGATGAAGTACAGAGGTATCCATAGTAACTGCTGAACACCATAAAAACTTCCAGCTGTCTGCAAGAGCTATTTGTTGATAGAGTAGCTCAGAATAAAGAGCAGAAAATAAAAGCAGTTGGATAATAATTTGAAGGAGCTGTAGTTCACAGCGACTTCAGGGGAACATTTTTGTTCCAACACATACAATGATGGACTCTGTGTTTGACTTAACTTTGAAATAAGAACACGCATCACTCATCAGCAGGTGTAACCAGAGATGTCCTTCCATAATGTGTCTTAGCTTAGGGGAACAATCACTAGTTTTTACTTAACCAGCATCCTCTAGAAGCAGCTCCTCCGGCTTTGATTAACGTAAAAGGCTTCAAAACCGCTCATCAGAGAACCTAAAGGTGACAATACAGATTATCTGTCCAGTGATGTGTGTGTGTGTGTGTGTGTGTGTGTATATATAAACCTATGACCGGCACATTCTTGGGGTATCTCCGATGGGGATTCTTGGTGGTCGATTTTTTTTCAGACCATGTACTTTGACTCTTTGTTGTTAGTCACATAGTGTGAACGCAACTACTTAAAGAGAATTAAAAGGCAGCAATGTACCACACAGCAAAGTAAATATTGGCCAATATTTGTGTGTGTGTTGGTATGAGGTGTAAATGCATCAGTTTGGAATCTTGTAATACTTAGAAATCTATTTTTATAACTATTGTTATTCTTATTTTCTTAATTTAAACCAGTCAGTGACAGAATCATGGTGTGTCAGTCTCTGGGAAGCATGTTATGGAAGTTTTTCATTTTGAGTGCATAATGGCAAAGACAAGTACGTCCAGCAAGGGAAAAACAGCAACCTAAATGCTTGTAAAGTAAATCCAGGCATAAACGGCATCATCTTTGTTGTGTTGTGTACTTTTCTGAGGCTCACCAAGCAAAAGAACAAAGTTTGTTTTGTTTTTTGGGTTTTTTATTTTTTGGTCATCTGACAATTTCACAGTCGCTGCCTTTGACCAAAAAAACATCAGATCTGCATCAAAAACCAGTTGTAATTTCAGACGTTAACTGGCTCTAAAATACATATACCAGTGTGTCTGGTGTTTGTCCACACTGATCATAGGTGGGAAACCAACCACTGGTATCTTTCTTTTGGCTCAAAAGTGAAAGACAGATATACGGTGGATGTGACGGAGTCTCACTTCATGTACTTCTCTTCCTGTCTGGACAAGCTGCCTCACACATTCCTGAATTTCCCCCGTATTTCAATGCAGATACATGCACGCACCAACACATTGAGTTGTGTGTTCTGTGGACGGATAATATGTTGCATATGTAAAAACTGATCATTGCATCTTTCTTACTCACTTCTTACTTGTTTGTTAGTTGTTTTTTTTAATTTTCTCAGACACTCTCTTGTGCTCTCGTTACTCTGTCACCATGCTTTCTTCCTCTCTTCTCACTCTCACGCACACAGACACTATTTCAGTCTGCCATGCTCGCAGGCTGCACAAAGAGCGTTTGTCTGTCGCATCGTCAATCAAGCCTTTTCTCTTTTTCCAGCCCCCCACCCGTCTCTGAGACTCCCTGTCTTCTTCTTATATTTGCATTCTTTTGCGAGTCTCTAAGATTACGTTGTGTTACTCGTTGCTCTTTCTGACACCGTCTCTTCCTGAGTCATCCCCATGAGCTCTCCTCAAGATGTTTGGTTTGTAAAAATAAATAGAAAAAAACAAATGTGTCAGCGTCGGCTCCCGGTGCAGTTTTTAACAATGTATGGTAGTTTACGTTTGCATTGGCAGCAATTGGACATTTAGCTCACATACTATAGAAAGCCAGAAACGTTGCGCACAAACACACACACACACACACACACACACACACACACACACACACACACACACACACACACACGTGTATATATATATATATATATATATAAAAACGCAGACTGGCGATGCGTTTCCTCAGTGTGAAAGTACACAGAGGGCTCCCACATCCAGCTGAACAGCTACATCATACAAAAGAGAAGCAACAAATACAAAGTTTCTTTTAAACAGCAGTGCGCAGATTTGTTGGTCTCCTTCTGTGAAATGACTTGAAACTGTCAAACGTTTAACTTCATCCATCTTTATTTATTGCAATTACAAAGCAGCCAAATTGTGACTGTATCAACAATCAAAAGGAAATGAGACTTTGTGTTTGATTTTTGATTCAATAGAGTGTTTTACATAATGCATCAAATAAAAAAATGGCACGGACAACAATGACGAGACCCCTGATGAGACCTCTGCGATGCCTGCAGCTGTTCTGCTCTATTATTTCTGCAAAAGCTCCTTTATAAGCTCTGCGAAAAGATGTGAAAAATCAGAAGCAAGCCTTCAAACTTCAGACAGATAGAGATCCATTTAATCTAATGATTATTATAATTATTATAATATTTTGAATCAGCCATTCTTGAGTGCTTTTCCCTGTTTGTTTTGGGTTTTTAATTCAGGTGGAGGACTAATGGCCTGTGACTAAGGAAATTCTTGACACTCTGCAGTATTTTTCACTCCAGGATGCTTCAGCAGTGTTGAAGCTTTATTGTCCCACACGCCAGATTACCGAGCACGTCTTCAGCCGTAACTCAAACCACACTGCAGTAATGTACAGTAATACGGGGTAGGGGGGGTTTGATGGATGGAGACTTCTCTCTGTTCTGTACTATTCAAAGCTCTCTGATCCATATGCAGCAGAGCGTCCCCAAACCATGACCAAGCCCCCTCCATGTTGCACAGTACACGAGGTGTTCTTTTCTTGGAAATCTTCTTTTTTACCAGTCAATATAGCTAATGCATGTTGCCAACAAGTTCTAGATGCGTTTTATCAGTCTACAGAACATCCTCCTGCACACTTTGGTGTGTTGTCTGCATGCAGTTTGAGTTTGGATTTTATTTTATTTATTTTTTTGTTAACTGTGTTAAGAAATGTCAACTGTCAACTATCATTTCCTTCATTCTCCTCACACACTCACACATGCCTCGCTGTTAAATCTGTGTCACCAGGGCAAAGGGAAGCAGTTATTTTGTGTGTGTGTGTATGTGTGTTTTCTCCCGTGGGACACTGATGGAGTTACATATTCACCATTTCCCATCATCTCGCTCACAGAGTTGCAGGATCAGGTGTGAATTTCTGCTCCACTTGTGCTCCCATGGGATACTGTTTCACCCCTCCTGCACTCTCAGGAAAGATGTGATATTTATGATGGATTTGACAACTTAGTCCTTACTTATTGCAGCTTTGTATTGCTTTGTGGATGGTAGTATATTTGTGACGATTTGTCACTGCCTCTTCAAGGTGAGACTGATACACCGTTGATGCTCATTTGAGAGCAGAAACAGAATGAAGCAGTACAAGTTGATGTGGATGTGAGTTGACAAAGCTCATCTCAAAGCCAAATGGATCTACGATCTACGATGCTTGTTGTGTCCAAACCAAGGGGAAAGTGCATACGGTTGTAATTCACCAAGTGGCCAGTAGGGGTTTGCTCCAGTTTGTCTCATTGATCCCCTTGTTAAAATGGCAAACTTTACAGCATAAATGATTATATTTACAGCCTGCCAATGATGTTAGTGTTTTTGAATCAAATAGAATTGAACTGAAATGAATTGAATGTGTCCAGTTGTCTTTATACAGTCCACGGGCCAAACGCATGACAAACGACTTGAGGGTAACTGAGGTTACTGAACAGGAGCATATTGTTTTGCACTGATATGGTGAAGCCTCTGCATGAGAAATATTTTTCACACAGAGAAATAAATAAGCTGTTGCCTTTCATTTCAGTTTACACTCAAATATGCTTTTATGCCTTGTCCTCTTCTGGATGTTTGCTGGATCATTTTGAAGCCCATGCTTTCATCTTTAAAACTGCCGGCCCAAGTCTGAGAGTTAAAAAAGAATCATCACTGCGGGCAATAATGGTCAAAATGACTGTGATCCTTTAAGACGCACAAGTGTAGCTTTTTTCCGTTGCCTCACACAAACATAACCACTGACAAGTCTGTAGGATCAGCGCTGAATTTCATGGGCCCTCTTTAATGCCAGCAGCAATAAACGTGTAGCTGCTATTTCTCTGCTGCCTTTAAATTTTCCTACAACTTTTATCAAACAGTTGTCCACAAGTGGGACTAGGTTTAAATTTCATAGCTGTGTTATCCCTATAAGACATGGATTTGCAGCTGGATTTTCAATCACTGAAATGTTTGTGCAGCAGCGAGGGTGTTTAAATAATTTAAATGTGCGAGGTGGGAGATGGGGACTTGGCCGTCTCGCCGTTCCTTCCTTCACCTCTCACTGGGGAGTTCACCAGCAGTATGAAGGGACTCTCAGACCTCAGTGCCAACTAACGCGCTGAGCAGCAAGTTCACGCTTTGTTTCCTGTTCCTCTTTTGCAGAAGTCGGATCACGGCCAGGTGCTGCTGGACGCCGTCTTTAAGCACCTGGAGCTGACCGAGAGAGACTACTTTGGCCTGCACTTGGCTGATGACGCTTCAGATGCACCCGTACGTATGCTGTTCTCAGTCTGCAGGCGAGTGGGTGTGAGTCTGTGCTTTCATTACAAATTGATTTTTATCCATGTGGATGGTGAGTATTTTCACCGTGTGCGTGTGTGTGTTTGTGTGGCCGCTGGTAAATAATTTATAATGTATGGTCATGTTTTTATGGTGTTTCTAAGTGTCTCTCAATCAATGCTTTACAGCGCTGGCTGGATCCTAACAAGCCCGTCAGGAAACAGTTAAAAAGTGAGTGACACCCACAACATGCCACCTTACGTTATCCTCTGCCGTCTCAAGCACAGATCAAAGAATCCCAACGCTGAGTTCACTCAAGTCCAATTTGATTGTTTGGCTTGAAATGACCCTGTTGATGGAGACGGCGTGCAGCAGTCTAGACTCTGAACAGTTAATGATCCACCGCCAGCAAAAGTCTTCAGTCCACTCTGTCATATACAATTCAATGCGCTTTGAGCAACGATTAAACTTCATTTCAACTCGGCTCCTTATTTTTTTTTTTTTAAGCGACTAATAGAATTTGGAATATGTAGAACAATTAGCTTCAGTGAAATTAGTCGTCCTCCAGCAATGATTGAACTGTGCTTCAACTCTGTTTTCAAGCAGTCTAATTGACTCAGAGTGAAAAATGCCATTGTTTTTATTGTTGTTTTATTTCTTCATATTATTTGTGAACAATGCTAATCTGTTGTGCAGACTCTGCGAGTCTAAGCTTTGAAGTTCATTTTGACAAGAAGTGCTTTGCCACTGATCTGCGGGAAACCGAGCTTGAATGTGAAGGACCCATCCGGTGCTTTTCGTAGATGTTGTTATGGCGGTCTGGCTGCCACACCCAGTGAGGTCACTTTTTACATTTCGCAAGTGTTAATCTGTTCAGGGCTTCCCTGAGAAAGATGTTGTCGGGAAGGAAACGCATAGAAACGTAAAGAAACTGAACAAGCTGACGAAGAAGGCCGACTCCGTTCTGGGGACTGTTCCGGATCAGAGCTGATTGGGCAAAGGAGGATATTTCATAAAATGAAGAAGATCATGGAGTGGCCCTGGATAGACTGGCGACCTGTCCAGGGTGTCCCCCTGCCTTTCGCCTGATATGCGTCGGGATAGGCTCCGACAGACCCCCGTGACCCGGAAACGGATAAAGTGGGTACAGATAATGGATGGATGGAAGAAGATCATGGACAACCCTGAGCATCCTCTTCACAACGCAGTGATTCAGTAACGTCGTGTCTTCAGTCAGAGGTTCCTGCAGATCACTTCAGGAGATCTTTCCTGCCCACAGCAATAAACTTCTACAATGACTTAAATAATGACCACTGACACAATGAGTTTCGCTTCGGGATTAATAAAGCGTTTTTGAACTGAATTGAGTACGTTGCTCTAGAGCCTGTATGTACTTTTGAGCATCGATGGGCAAGCTTTCAATCCCGTTCAAGTTCAGTTTAGTGCAGTAATACATTATTAATCATTGAAGGGAATTTCTAAGATGCAGTTGGTGTCAATGTCAGAGTTTCTTCAAAGAGTCATTAAACATGGTTGAAGCAGCGAGCAGGAAGGATCTCCTGTCACCGTCTGTGATGAAGAAGCCTCGGACACATTGTCTTGTTAAGAGGGTGATCATGGTTGTTCTTCTTGATGTTCTTCAATTTAAGTAGCAACTTTCTTTGCACGGTCAGTCCCCAGAACCAAGCCAGCCTTCTTTATCCATTTGTTCAGTTTATCTTTGTTTTTTTTTAAGTATCTGGCTCTGGTGATGCTACTCCAACAGATGACCGCAGATGTGATTGCACTCCCCACAACAGACTTCTAAAATATATGCTACATCTTGCTGCAAACGCTGAAGGACTTAAGGTTCCTTAAGAAGTACAGTCTTTGTTTGCTTGTTTTGGTGGGCCAATAAAAGTCTCTCCAGGACTTTCATGATGTGTGATTTTAGGGAAACACGTCTTCTAGGGTTGATGGATGGGATTTCTTTGGTACTGGAACAAGAAAGGGTGTTTTCCACAGTACTGCAACCTTCTTCTGGTGCAGGATGAGGTTGAAGAGCTGCTGGAGGGTCCCACGTAGCTGGGCCACAAAGGCCTTCAAGAATGTGTTTGGCTACTTTCCATCTCTGAGCACACATCTCTTCCACTGATCTGATGGAGCTTGGTCTCCAGCTTTTCCCAGTACACCTCCTTTTTCTTTCTAATATCGACTCCTTATACCCGGGAGCCCCCGGTACAGTGGGGCACATGTCATTTAGGAACATAAGCCTGAGATTAGGCCGGGTTATGGGTTTTTGTACTCTACTCAATGATGAAGGTTCTGTGTTTTTATTCTTGTTGAGGAACTCTTTCAGGTCACCGGTGATCCAGGGTTTGTTCTTGGGAAGCACAGACCACACAGACATTTGTCCACACAGATGTTTATATAGTCGCTTACACACTCAGTCGGGGCATTGATGTCATCTCCATGTGGCTTCCATCCCAGTTTGTAGCCTCGGAGCTCCCCCGCAGAGTTTTTGCAGCTTCCTGTGACCAACACCAGCATCTACATCTTCCAACCCCACTAATGCCATGCAGATGCAGATGCAGATGCAGATGCAGATGCAGGCTTTTGAACCGAGTGCTGATAACAACACAGATGGTCCCTCTGCTCTGCAGTCCAGAGCATGCAGCGTCCATGGTTTCCAAGGAAGAATTACATTTTTCCATTAGGACAGTTCTCCTCTTTGCCATAGTTCACTTTAAATCACAGGTGGAGCAGAGAAGACGGTGGCGCTCCTGGATCATGCTTGTATATGGATTATTTTTCTTACCTTGCAGATTTGGATCATATCATGGTTTCTGAGCCGTTGTATATTAGTGATCTTCAAAAAAGAAAAGACGAGGCGAATATTATGTTACACTACATTTTCCAAGTTAAAGTGAAAGTTTGCATAATCATAATAAAAAATAATGGCATTTTAAAGGTACAAACGAGTGTCAGAGATGATGCTTGCTTGAATTTGAACACTTTTACAGCAAAACAGTTTTCTCATCAAGTAAAACATTCATCAAAGAAAAAAAGCAAAGCACAAAGGAAAACGCCACTCGAAAAAGAGCAATAAAACGAAACAAATGTGCATCCATCCAACGACACTAAACCAAACTTCACACAAATGCAGCATACGTAGCAGACGAATATCTACTGAGATGTGACATGACGCTGGGAGGAAACTCACTCTTTATCTGCTGTGCTGTGTTTGTCTCCGTTCTTCCAGGAGGGTCGCCACATAACTTGAGCTTCAGAGTCAAATTCTTTGTGACAGATCCAAGTAAACTTCAGGAAGAATACACCCGGTAAGAACTTGAATCTTGCTGAAGATCGTCACTGTCGGACCAGACTGGTGCGGTGGGAGTGTCGTTGTTCTGTAATTGCGCTCCACTCTGAAGAGGTTTCTGATTTTCCTTCATTGAATGCAGTTTGGCACCATGTTGGACTAGTTTTGCAGATTATAAGTGTCATGCCAGGATGACGCCTGTTTGAGAGCGTTTTTCGCCGAGCGTTTCACGGCGCAGACGTGTAGAAAGTACACGCAGCTTTGAGCTCAGCTTCGTGGTTAACGGGACGGCTTTAGATGTAAAGTAGGAAGAGGATTTAACCTGGCAGATTGGTGTTCACATGCTCGTTATGAAAAAGTGTATTCTGAGAAGAAACGTTGGTAACACAACGAAACAAGTGCAGTTTACTAAAATCAGACAAAACAAGGTTGTGAGTTGAATAGTTTTTGTTTAGGATCTAAATGAATAATTTTAACTGAGACAAAATGCGGCTACAGTGTATTACTACAAAATATTTCAGGCCTGCAACACATTCCAAAGCTTTTACAACATTGTGATGTCATTTCTTCTACATCACACTTTGTAATACGAAGTGATGAAGCGTTGCAGTTGTTTTTGTCCCATTCGTCTTGCAAACGTGTCTAAACGCGCACATTGGTTGTTGCATTTTGTTTGGATCAGCAGGCTCTCTTCTGGGGACGGGTTAGGACTGCAGACACACCTGTCCAGGCGCTCACACCCTCCTCTTCCTCAGCAATGTGTGCAGGACGTGCTTTTGAAATGTCTCGTTGAAAAATTCATGGACATCCGTGGAAAAGACGTGGCCTTTTGAAGGCAGCATCTGTTGCTCTTAAATTTTCCACGCGCTTGTTTGCATTAATGCTGCTGTAACAGAAGTGGAAACGAGCTGTGCTGAAGGTACCGACAGTCAGACACCCGTACCACCGCAGAGCCTGCCTTCTTGGCTTGTTCTTGGAAGCAGTCGGGATGGTCCTGCTCATCGGCACACGGTGCTCATTTCTTTGAAAAAACAAAAGAAAGAAAATGTGACCACGGTACACATTTCCACTGTGATGGTCTATCCAAACATCCAGCCTTCGAATCCAGAGTGGTTCAAGGTTAACTTGAGGATTTTTTTTTTGTGCACAGTAAAGTTTTGAGTGGCATTTGTGGCTGTAGCTCCACTTTATAGCGCTCGACTAAGGTTTTCCACGGTAATTCCTGGTCCTAGTGATGGACTGATGTTCCTGATGCAGTGTTTTCTGGCAGATAAGAGACTTTGCAGGTGTCCAGCTTAGGCTTTGTTGGGCTCCGTTTGAGATCATGTTTTTGAAGATTTCACTGATCTTTCACACAACTTTGTTGACAGTGGAGCTCCTCTGCAGGATCTCGTCCAAGAAAAAAATCTCCTTTTTTTTCGTCTCACCTTGTTTAGGAATGTGTTTGCAGGCCTGAAATGTAATAATGGTTGTATATTAATTAAGGTTTATGAGGAAAAAAACAAAAAACATAATGATTTTGTCCCGTCAATATAAGTCGCTATAAAACAAAAATTGCATTTTCGATATTTTGGCCAATTTATACTGATTTAAGGTTTTACATATTCCGCGGCATCACCGCCTTTTTGGAAACGGAGTTTTAATAGTTAATGCAAATAAAGTTTTAGGACCAGGATTATATTTTCTCTTTTCAGAATCTTCTCATGTTACGTTGAGGAAAATCGGCCTAATCACATCTCGAGTTAAACCAAAACTGATGATTTCACATGACATTAAACACGAGGAGGTGTGTTTATACTGGTTTCTTGTGATCATTCTTTGTTGCCTTTCTTCAGGTACCAGTATTTTCTTCAGATCAAACAGGATATTTTAACTGGCAGGTGAGTTTGTGGCTCTAAATAAACGGTAGATATTGCAGGTATTAAAAAAAAAAAAAAGAAAAAAGAAAGCTCCATAATCCTGATATCAAACCGCTGTTCAGTCGTGTTTTCTGAATCTGTTTTGCCTTTGCTTTTTCTTCCAGGTTGCCGTGCCCTCACAACACAGCAGCGCTGCTGGCATCCTATGCTGTTCAGTGTAAGTAGCGCTCCCTGGGTAACCCTCTCAACGCAACAATGGAAAGGCGATTCATTACGCCGCTCTTTAGCGAGGTGCACTGTGAAATATAATGACTGTGGTTGCTGAAGCGCTTTTATAGCTACCATCATGAAACCATGGTAATTGAATTTAAGCAACATGGTGATACATTACCATCAGGGATATTAATATTCTATGAGATTTGGGCTGTTCGCTGTAATGACGGGTCCAAAATCAGCATTTAATGGTTGCATAATGTGCAGGGACAAATAGGAGCTGGGTTTACTCACCGGGTCATGGAGTTAATTTTTTTTCAGCGGATGCTGAAATCTGTTAGTTTATATTTCTGCTTCTTTAATTTGCTTTTAGTTATGCCGTCTGAATGATGATGCCTTCTGAGTAGTCATGCTTGGCGCATAAGATAAGTCTAAGTTAAGTCAGTCGCGTTTAATTTTGGAAATAAGTTTTTGCTTCTGATACGGTTTTGTTGGTTTCAAGTAAGCCGTGCTGCCTGCTTCTTTTGTTTTATTTTAATTTTTCCTCAGTCCCTTTCGGCTTACCTCTCCTCCTCTTAATGCATCGATACCCTCCTCCCCCAAGCTCCCCAACCCCCACCCTCCCTCTGTGCTCCCTCTTTATGGCTTATTTTGAAGGTAATCTGCACAGCCACAGTATATAGGTCAAACCAGACATTTGACCTAGACCAACAACACCCTGACACCGTGGCTGTTACACTTTGACACAAACACACACAGACACAGTGCTGCTTGGTCCATGTTGTGACTTCACACTGTGCCAGCACAGATTATGGAGATAAATGTTTGCTTTGGGGAAGGAAAAAAAAAAAAAAAAAAAAAGAAAAAGCCCAGCTTGAAGCAGCTGCTGTGCTGCTGATTCAGCCCAAGTGCCGGCACTGATGACTCTAAATCCCCACACTAAAGCTTGCATTCTTAAAACATCACAAATCCCTCCTGGTAGACCTAAATTCTGCTTTTATGATCAAATACCATAGCAACCCCATCCTCTGAGAGACTGGCATTTTGCTGAAGAGAAATAAAACTGTGACATTTGTGGATGTGACCTTGTCTAATTCAGCTGTGATGCGTCACCAGAAACTTTTTCATGTTTCAAGCTGGATTTCATTTGCTTTCAGAATGTAATTTATTCATAGTGGCAGCGGTGGAAGCTGGTGAAATGATCTTGTGCGCACGTGCACACACACACACAGATGTATTCATGCTTGGTTGAATTTAGCTGGAATGCAGAAAAAAAATCCGGTTTTCAACAACGGAGGGATTCATGTGTTGTTTGTGTGTTATTGATTAATTCCATTACTCTGTATAGATCTTAAATGAAACGAAGAGATCGGCACACGTATTAACGTCGAACTCGGTGTGTGATGAGACCCACCGGTGGCCCACCGGCCTGAAACTTAAGCTGCGGAGCGTCCATATTCCACAGATATGCCGCAACATTAAAAGCTCCTGCCGTGTATTGTGTGGCTCCGTCTCATGCTGCCAATACGGCTCTGATCCACGGAAACATGAGCTAAGCTGGTGTTCTGTGGTACTTTTAACTTTGAGAGGTTGTGATGTCGGGCCAATGTGGACCTTCTACATATTACAGTCAGTCAGACCGAGATCGGGGAAATTCAAGAGGCTGAAACCTCCTTCTGCGGGCCCCATGTTTCTGCTTCCAAATCCGCTTTAGGTGCAACTGCCTAATAGATTCAACCCTTTTCCATCGTAATAAGATACTCGGTATTCTTCAGTGCTCCTGTCACTTGTTTTAATGTTGTAGCTGAACTGTGTATGTCCTCCGTTTGTGTGTGCACATCAATAAGCATCTGAGCTGCTATTGATCCGTCGGTCAATATGCTTAGGCTACTGGCTTGTAGGCCATTGAAGGAACTACTTGGGCGAATTGATGTTTTTTCGCCTCAGCTGTAAGCTACAAAGCTAATAGGATCTGTTTTAAGTCTTTATCCCCGAGGGTTGTTAAAGCTATAGGGAATCATTTAATTCCTTCTCTACTTTTCTGCAAACAGTCCCCTCATTATCTGAGAATAAAAAATGGTTTAATTCTGCTCTTTACCATCTGAGCCATACATCGATGCCACCAGCCATCTGCTAAATAATCTTCTTTTTTTCTTCGGGGGGGAGGGGTCCAAACATGAATGGGATTTCTTAATATTCTATAGTTGTCATTAAGTGAAATAGTTGAAATGGTGTGTACTGTTTTGGAGTTAAACTGCATCGGACCATCTTGGTTTTGGTTCATATTTGACTGACCTTTGTTGGTCTGTTAATATTAATACCTGCACCCCAACTGCAGATCTACAGACTCATTCGTACCCGAGGAGCCCTTTAAGTCACTTTTTTCTCTTTTAAGTCACTTGGATTTCCTTGCCATTGTGTCCACTGTAGGTCTCTGAGCTAGTTTGACTGAGACAGAGTCCAAAGTTTTTGCACAAAGTAGGGACAGGAGATGGTGAGGGCTAGACGACGTCCAAGAAGACATCACATATTAAACTTGGGTTTTTGGAGGGTTTTTGTCATGAATTAGACTTAAATTTAAATAAATTATTGCAAGCTGGCAGTGAAAATGCCTTTTGACTTATTTGCTACAGATATCAGTCCTTTGACTTGCACTAATTGCATTAAAGAGCAGCAGGTCAGTAAGATTGTTTTCACATGTATAGCTGTGTCCTCAGTGAGTACACAGATTAATATTTCAGTTAGGTTGGTTTTGGTTTAACTAGTGTTATTTTAACTCTGCTCCAACCACCACACCACAGACTAGGTGACAGCGGTCAGTGCAATCATTGGTTCTCATCGTGTTTGCAGCACATCGTGTTTCCGGGACAACCAGCATGAAGCAAAGAGCTGCAGCGTGTTGCAACAACTCAGCGATGTGACCCAAAGTTAGGCAATTTTCTTTATATTGTTTGTTCGTGTTACTCTACACGAACTGTACAGTTGGTAAATGAAGCGCGACTGCGGCTGGAAGTCATTTGTCCGTCAGTGTCGGTGTAGCTGTCTTTTGCCGCGTTTGTTTATGCGCTCCCTCGCAGCCCACAAAGGCACTACCCAACTGTCTACGAAAACCTTTTTTTAGATTATGCATGCAGAGTACATCTCGTACATGAGTCAAGTTGAGGTTGCGGATTTTTCACAGTACAAATAGACCACAGCAGAGTTCGCCGATAGCCGTACAGACACCATTTCGTTAAAGTCTCGCTACAGCTGTTTAAGGTCGCACCAGAGTACAGTTGCCGTGTTCACACTGACCCAAGTGAAGCACACTCGTGTCCAGTGGCCCTTTGGGCTGACCTAAACAGGGCCGGGGAGGATACCGTCTTTCACACTGACTGAGAACTATGGGTTTAGAGGAAGAGCTTTCCTGAACCTGAGCTCACGTTAGATGGACTAAAATAAAATGCAAAATAGTCCAAAAGGTCTGACAAATGTTAGACTTCCTGGACGTCATGATGAAAATGACTTTTCAGTTTGCCATGAGTGCGTGGTTTGAAACCCTTTGTCCGTGGTGGTAAGTGGGATTTGTTGTATGTTTAAATGAAGCTTTACAGTTAAAGACTGTATTAATCTGTTTGTCTCTCTCCTTTTCCGTAGCGGAGCTGGGGGACTACAGCGAAACGGAGCACAGTCCAGGCTACCTGTCCGATTACTGCTTCATCTCAAACCCCCCACAAGACTTCCACAAAGAGGTCGCCAAACATCACCAGCAGCACAGGTACACTTGCACACTCGCTGTCGTGCTTCTAGTAGTCCATGCACATTCATGCGCATGTACAAAAGAGAAAGTACTGATGCATGGAGATGTTTATATAAACAAGTGTACCGGCCAGCAGTAGGAATTAATTCTGCCTTTATTTTGCATTACGATCTGCAATAACAAAGTAGTGAGATCATGTAGAAGTCGCATATAATAAGGCCTAGCTCTTCACTTACTTGAATGCGCACTGACATTTACAGATGTGCACACAAAATTCCTCATGTGCTGCAGTTTATCTGACCTTTTCCGTGCCATTACCTCCATTTATTTCTGATTGCTTGTCTGTGTTCTTCCTCCATACATCTAATACGCTACGGTCCTGCCGTCACCGCTTCCTTCGCTCCAACACATCTTCCATACCCTTTTCTTCTCTCAGCGGTTTATCTCCTGCCCAGTCAGAGTTTAATTATCTGAACACAGCACGAACGCTCGAGCTCTACGGGGTTGAACTGCACTATGCAAGGGTGAGTAAGGTTCGATCCACAGCCGTTAACGCCTGACTGTGTTCCTGTGTTACTGTTTGTCCTTATTTATGTAGTAGTTCATCCAAAGTTTGTTTTTGTTTTTTTTTTGTTTGCTTTTGCTTTTTTCATCCACAACTTTTTTTATTTTTATTTTTACTCTCACGGCAAGGTTTTGGAGGCCGGATCTTATCTCAGTTCAGTCATCTTCACTATTCCCCCCTCTCATACGAGCACTTTGATAAGATGTAGTCTACAAGACTAGGAAAAAGTTGGGGAAAATATGAAAAAGCAGTGATTCTTAAGTTTTCTTTGTCTTTTCTTTAAAGACACTATGAAAGAAAGATATTTTATGTTTTCTTCTCATTAACATAATTTTATTTGTCAATATATTTCAAACATACACACACACAAAAAAGGTATGAGTCTAATTTAATGCTATTTAAAAAAAAAAAAAAGTTAAAAAACATTACTTCAAACAAAAGATAGTAATGATGATTTGGTACATAAGCAGCATCTATGAAAGTCTGAGTCTTTGAGGAGCTAAGACCACTTTATCAACAAATGTGCGTGGAAGTCATTGAAATATTGAACAACAATGTTCCTCAGAGGAAGATGGGAAGGGATTTGCATATTTCTCCTTTTATAGTTTGTAATATCATTAAATGATTCAACCATTCGTTTTATCCGGAGCAGTTTCAGAGGATGAAGGGCGTGCAAGCTTAAGCTGGACGCCTGTGTTCTTTGATCCCTCAGACTGCACTGAATCAAAAACTGTCATTTATCAGTAGCTGACGTAACCACGCGGGCAAAGGATTACTCTGGGGAGCCTTTGTCACAGACTGAGACACAAAGCTGCGTTCACGAATATCACTTAAAACGTTACTGTGCAAAATAAATAACCTAAAATGTTAGCCTCGTCTGTTGACGTCTCTGGACGTGGAGACATCTGGGATGGACTGGACACGAGGAACACAAGGTTGCTCCTAGTGAAGTTCCTTTCTGTCTTGGTGATGGCATTAATGCAAATGAAATGCATTATTTCACAGCATTTAATGTAGAGAACATATGTCGCCTGATTTTTCCCAAATATGCATTTTTCAACCAAACACTGCAAAACCGTATTTTGTACACATTTTTAAAGGCATAGTTGAGGAAGAAGAGGATGTGGTTTCTGGACTGGCCTGTCTGCAGTGCTGACCTGTCCACAATAAATGTATGAACAAATTTAAACATGAAAACGCTGGCAGCAGCCACCCTGCACTGCATCGTATTTTAAGATTTGTTGGAAGGACGAATTGGACAAAAAAAAAAAAAAGACATGTATATTTGCTATAACTTTTTTCCCTTTTGCTGACGGTATGAATCCGACAGATTTATAAAGGAATAAAAACTTTTTTGGTAATGTGTTCCAGACCTAAAATGCAGTAAATAAAAGTAGATGCAAGAATTGCAGTTTTTAAACATTTGTTACTGACTTTTATTTGCATTTTCCACATCACATCCAAGTGCTTCACATACATGGTCACGACGGTGTGTATTTATAAATCCTTGGGTCAGATTATTGAGTCATGGCAAGAGCTATCATCAACTGCAGAAATTGAAGGCATGTGACTGTAACCCTGCTGGTGAGTCACTGCATCCTCAACGTTTGGTAAGATTGAATTCATCCGTATTTTGGGGGCAATCATAGTATATATATTATTTTATTTAAAGCAACAATGGCTCTGAAGATATTATTGTTGACAAAAATAAAAAAAATAAAAATAAAGCGCAAAACATGAATAGCGCCAAAATGTTAAGGTGCAATAAATTTAACAACTTTGGTGATTTTTAGATTTCCTTCAATTAATTTTCGTGAATAAAAGTTTTCCTTTTCCTTCACTGGATCTCTTCTCCTGCTGGTGTTGCGGAAAACGTGTCTGCGATCTGCAACTATCTAACTAACTAGTCGAACAAAGGAATTTGAGACACGCAGTAAATGATAATATAATAAAACACAATAGATGGTAGAACTGGACAAAGTAACAACTCTTAACTTGCCGTAATACATTTTAAATGTTGGGGTAGGACCAACAGCATTACAAAGCGAATAGAAACTTCACTAGCCCAACTATTTATTGAAATAGAACTTGCATGCAAAAATGGATGTCTGTTAACAAATTAAATGAAGCTGACCAAAAAAAAAAGCTTGTGTTCAGGATTCCAGGTTAATGTCTCCAAACACATACAACTCAAAGTAAATGTGAGAATCACTGCTTTTATTTTATTTTGTTCTTTACATTCTCCAAACTTTGCCAACTTTTTCTTATTAGTGCTGTATATCCGTGTTAATGTTAAAGCCTGCAGTCAGCTTTTTTCAGCACAGCAAAGATCAAACTCCACCAACGCTTCAACATGGGAGTAAAAAAAAGTGAAATCGTCATAATTTACCATCACTGTAAACTTACAATGGTTTAGTTAGCAGCTGCAGTCTTCATGGGAATACAGACGTCTTGAAAGTTGTACAAAATGTACAATTTTGAATCCTTTGGTTGGCGAACATGTGCACATGCTCAGATGTTATCAGACGGTCATCCCTGTACGCCTGTATTTGTTGCTCATGTGGCGTGACAGCTGGATGTGACCACACGAGCACGAGTCTGTAATGCAGATCGGAGAGTGCAAACTTCTGTGCGTTACTATTTTTAATCAGTAGCATAGTTTTTCAGTTTAAAATCATCAGTCAGTGGTTTCCTGCTCCGCAATTGAAATAGTTTCCCTCAAAAGTCTGCTTTTAGATGTTAAAAGTGTCTATAAAAACAAAACTGGAGCCATATGATGACATTGTTGACTTCTTAATGAAGTGTCTGTTACAGTCTTTGCTCAGTACATAACGGAGAAACGGCACATCAGCTCCCTTTTCAACCACATCTTTACAGCTCTGTTCACATCAGCCTGACTTAGAGGTGACGTCAGCCACATCGCTCCACTCCCACCCTCTCGTCAGTAGAATTTGCTTCTTTTGAAATTGTGTGGCAGCGTTTATACGTCCCACTTTAACTTATGATGCGTTTACTCCTCCTGAGGAGGAAAAAAAAGTCTGGTTTTATTTGTAAGTGCAGAGAAAGAAGCTTGAGTGAAGCAGAGCATGCTACATTAGTATAGAAAAGAGTTTTAAAGGAGATCAGTGATTAATGATCTTCATGACTCCCATAAACATCCAGATGTTCATTAACAAGTCACGTTCCTCATCCGGAACAGGTTAAGTCTGTTCTGTGTTTTCTCCTGGTTGGCCTTCGATGGAGGGTTTCTTGAAGACTCACTTCGGTTGTCCTCTTCTGTTCAGGACCAGAGTAACACAGAGATTCTCATTGGGGTGATGTCTGCCGGCATCGTCGTGTACAAGAACAGAGTACGGATCAACTACTTCCCCTGGTGAGTGGCACGCGTGGAGCACACGAACACAAACTCCACACGTCTGCGCATTTTGTGTCAGTCGTGTGATGCCGCTTTAAATCTGCTCGGTTACCGAGGATACGAGACATGAAAAAGCCGCCACTAGTTCGTGAGCAGGGGACGTTTGGGGTTTGAATGAGACAGAGATGAAGCGCAGCTGTGGATGATGAGAGGACATTTGTGAATGGCTTTGGCGAGAGCTTCGCACCCAGTGATGACGACCGTGTCATATTTGTCACAGTTCAGTTTTGGAAAGTTATTTCCTTTGCTTTATTTTAGGCAAGTCACCCGGTTAGTCTGGTTACAGATAGATTTAGTGTAAATGTAATCATCTCTGTAGCTTTTACGGACCTTGGTGATGGGTGATTAAGCCACGTTAAATGATGCTTTTTGATCAAGCCGGTGTACCCTCTCTGTTTCAGAGGCTTTCAGCGATCAGATTTCAGTTCCACCTGCTCCGACGCCCAGATCGCGGTTGTTGAGAGCTTCTAATCTTCGGCCAGCAGAAAAGCTGGCAGGAAGCAGTTGTGAATGAGTGGATCTGTGTGGATGTCAAACACTGCTGTGAAGCACTGATAGTGTAAAAAAAAAAAAAGTGCTCTCATCATTGATACTTTCATCCTTTCTCATTTCCACTGAAGTTGGAAATCAAACCGTGGAAGTCTTGTCACAAATCCACCCTCTGCTCCTATCAATCTGCTGCCAGCTCTCCTCAAGCTGCCTTCATGTTTTGGAAAGCTCTCACATGGCGATTACAGACATTGGATACTAATATTTGAGCGTTGCTTGATCTTTTTCAGAACTTTGAGTAGATTCAGCCAGATTCTTCCGCAGGGAGGATCCTTTTATCAGCGATGTTTCCTGGAACAATTACACACATCAGATCTGCTCCGTCTCTCAGATCTTTTGCTTAACCTCATCAGTCTTTATGGTTTTGTTTCTCCCTCCAAAGAATTGATTCTTGGAACGCCCCGAAACTCTGTGGCTGCAGTTTGGGAGGCTAAATGATGAGGAGGAGGTACTGGAACTTGCACATGATAATTTCCACGTGTATGCACTCTGACCATTTCTTGGCAATTTGGGACCAAAATCATAAAGTACGTCCCCCTTAATGCATTTAAGTCGTTGCAAAGTCTTTGCAAGTGGGTCTTGTAAGTTGATCTAAATTTAGAGGCCAACAGCGGCGTCCCTAACAGTTGTTAAGCACCATTTGTGACAGAACGTAACATAAGTCGACAACATCGCTCCGCTCTATTCTCAGATTTTCTTTGCTGCACCTCCTTTTTTTTGTCTGTCTTTCTTCTCTGTGCTGTCACTTTTTATGCAGTCTTGTTTTTTGGTTGTTTTTTTTTTTGGCCTTTTAGCCTCAGTCAAAATGTTAGGTATGGATATGGAAAGCTGCAGAAATGTTCAAATTTCTTCCTCTTTCCCATTTCGGTGTGCAGAAGCCTGCTGAATGAGCCACACTTAGATGGAGCATGACACACACTCTGGTTAAGCTTCTGTGTGTGTGTGTGTGTGTGTGTGTGTGTGTGTGTGTGTGTGTGTGTGTGTGTGGTTGGGGGGGGGGGTCCGTGCAAGTGTGTTTGTGTGAGCAACTATGTAAAATATATTTAGCAGGCAGCAATGAGTCACAGCAGCAACAGAACTCTAGGAAGGGATTATGTTACTCCGCTGCTGCTGCTCATCACCCGACATCCTGCTGCGGCCACACGTATGCACGCGCGCATGTGTGTGGTCATCTGATTTTACCATACTTTGTACTGTGTCTCCCTCGGAGGTTAAATTAACAGTTTGGTTCAGCAATGTGGATCAGTTGACTTGGAGAATAGATCCAGAGTGCCACTTCTCCACCTGACGTTGACGACTTTCCTGCTGCTTCTGTGTGCCGTTGGTTCAAGATGTAAACTTTGAATGAACTATCTGATTGGTATGATGTAAAGAATCAGAAGCGAGAGGAATCTGTTACTACAGGAATGCTCTTGTGCACAGATGGACCTCCTGAACACCTCCATATCAGAAAAAGGTTGGAAATTCAAGGAAAAAAGGGGATTCTTTAGTTTTGTATATGCCTCTTTGCACGTACTCTACATATTTATGCTTTCTTTCATTTTCTGGTCATTGTATATTATTTTGTTAATAGTCAGGAAAGGAAAGATTTGACCCCCTTTTAACCTGGTCAGTCCTTCTCACAGCTTTTTGTAAAGAAGATTTTTTTTTTTTTTAATTCTCAAAACATACCAATTTTTTTTTTATAAAGTTTGTGTATGAAAAGTAAAATATGTTTAGATAGATTTCATTTATTTTGGTCTCAAGTAAATTAGGAAGATGACCAGATGTCTCCCTTTATGCTTCTACGTTTGCAGCCTCTTCATAGGAAAATACATGCGGAAGTTGAATCATTCCCAGAGGATCTGTGCTGTCTGATTTACTCTTACTGGTGCTTTTGTTTTTTCTTCCCCCCCGCAGAGCATAATTTGTCTTGCGTGTGTTGACAAATTTGAACCGTAATGTTGGATTTTGGAGTGTGCTAGCTAAGACTGCAACTAAAAAGCCGGAAGGCTACTTCTTGGGAAAACCCAACTTCCTTTACAGTCATTTGAATGAGAACTGAAAATGTGTCATCCGTTCAGGACTGTACCGCCTTGTTTTGACCACTAGGGCGCGCGTCGTTTACGCCCGATAGACGTAAACGAAGCTGAATTCAGATAAAATCCCCACCAACACAATAACAATTTACATATGTTATTAATTAAAATAAAAAATATAAACTTTATAAACTGCATAATCATTGCTCAGCATAATATTCTTAAGTTGGCACGTTTTCTAAGCCTGGTTCCAGAAAACCTATTTTTAAATTTTACAAAGGCTGAGGTTGGTAAAGTAGTCATTTATAGTTTGATAGTTGTTTTATGTTGCAAATATTGAACACTAAACTTCCTCAGAAGAATAGTCATCTTCATGTGCCGGTGCAGAAAAAATGAACTAACTTTCCTTTTTTTTTTTTTTTTGTCTTTTTATTCCTCTTCTGGCTTTCAGGTTGAAAATTGTGAAAATCTCCTTCAAGTGCAAACAGTTTTTCATCCAGCTGAGAAGAGAGGCGGTAGGTGCACACACATGCTCTCTTCATGGCCACCACCTTCCACCCACATCACATTTATGAACAGATGGAGTTTGTCCAGTGTGCATTTTTCTGTAAGTAATATACTGACTATATAAAAGTACATACTACACCTCAGTACAAACACATGCTGCGTTTTCGTGTGTGTGTGTGTGTGTGTGTGTGTGTGTGTCTGATCTTTGTCAGACTGTCCTCCTCCTGTCTTTGTCCTGGTCGGCTCTGCTTCAATCTCCTGCTTGATATTTCTTTCTTTTTCTTTTTCCTAATTCGGTGAATCCCTTTGTTTACAGTCAAAGTAGCATTTCCATCGCAGATATTCATTCATCTTTCATCCCCGTAGGAAAGTCGTACACCGGCAGTCAGCTTTTGGGAACGTTTGCGTGTTGTTTTTATTTTTCAGTCGGTGTCTTTTCCGTCAGGGAGAGACAGAACCCATCTGTTCAGGATGGTCAGCGACTTCTGTATGTCAACGATAGATGTCATTCGTGAACCGCATGAAGCCCAAATGCTTAATGCACCCGTCAACAACTATCGCCAATTAAACAAATGATAGTTTTAATTTTTAAATGCAGGTTTTAAAGATGAACGGTCTGAGCTTTGAACTATGTTGGATATGTTGAACTGAAAGACTAATAATCTGGCATTATGCGAACCTGGATGAATAATGCAAAGCCTACTGCTGCCATCTGAGCTCTTGAGTCTTGCGCAGTGGTCGATCACACGTCCACGTGCGTGATTCTGAGGAGGCACAGCCGGAGACCTTGAGTTGGTGTGTAAGAGTTTGTAACGCATCGCACGTTTATAATGTAGCATTACAACTCTCACACTGAGCAAAAAGGTAACGTCAACATGCCAAATAGTTATTGTAATTGATAATAAAAGTTTTACTTCTAACCGTTTAACCTAGAATTTTGATCGTCTGCCCTCAACCACCCAGGTTTCGTCCTGTAATTTTGATTTAACAGAAATGTATATTCATGTTTGAAGGGTAAGTTGGAAAAAGCAGATTAAACTGATTTGTTTTGTTTACCGCTGTGTTATTAACCTGCGTAACTGTTTGGCGTCTGCTGGTTTAACTGAGCTTATTTAAATCCCTCTCAACATCAGTAACTCACCAGCTTCCTTCTCACTGTTAAAGTGATGCTTTTACATGAACCGATTTAAATATTCTTTTTAGAAAATCCATCGCTGGACTGCTGGCTGGATTTATTGCTTTTGTTTCTGTCATGTCAGTCTTTAACTTGTTTGCATGACAGAGAGGCAGCCAGTTATTTATACCAATGTTGAAATTGGGTTGCACGCGAACATCCGCTTCCCACAATGAATCGAGCCCCAAGACTTGGTACTTGGACTCGCTCCCTTCGCAGTTCACGCCACGTCTTTGAGATCTGAAGTCCGGTCAAAAGACGGACCGGAGAAAAGGGCCATCCAAGGACGTGGTCAACGTGCAGATGTTTGTGTCTTTTAACCAATGAACCTGGATTTGCACTCACTGCGTGTGCATGTACTGTCTTTCTGGTATTTTAATGAGATTTTTTATGCTCATTTTAATCTAATTCATTACTTTTTTTCATTTCCTTTCAACTGAATGCCTTTTAGTAACGCACGTTGAGTTGTTAAAAATCCGAAGCTTTCAGCACCAATCTTGTCTTTTGTCTTTTCCATGTTTACACACCGTCAGCTGAACTTCCTGTCTGATCTATTTATCGCTCCAGCTAATCCACCCAATGAACACATACCTAACAACGGACGTAAGAAACATGGGAGTCATGTTTGATGACTAATCCTCCTTCTCCAGTTGCATCCCTGTTTCGGTCAAGTCCCTGTTTTTAACTTTGCAACGTCAAGAAAACGTGGCCACATCAGAACCAGAATTCAACCCAACTCCCGATGCAGGTCCTAGTAAACTTCCACCTCGACCGCTGCAGATCTCTTTGAGCAGGTCTCCCTTCATACACCGTGAAACCCCTAAAGATGCAGCTGCACATCCAGTGTTAATGTTCAGCCCAGCTCAACCAGATCAACCGTTTTTAGTCAGTCGTTGATAGATTTGGCACTCAAACGTTTCTTAGCGTACGAAGCTCAGATGCTGTGCCTCACTTTTAAGCTGCCTTGGATAAAAGCATCTACTAAATTGCTAAATGTAACATTTAAAATGTGGACATACTGCAAGACTGGAGCTCAGGTGTGTGATTTTATTCCCATTAGATCACGTAGTCCTCTGACTTTTCTTTGTTCTCGGGTTATATCTTCCACAACAGAACTAAAACAGCGTTGCTTTAAAGTCGATCACCAATTGAACCAAACTCTTAAAATATTTTCAATATTCTCAACCTGTATCAGTCGGCTGGACGTCTCTGGGATCGTTTTGAGGGCGTTTGCATTTCTCTCATTACTGCATTTGAATTGAGAGCGAAAGGCTTCATCTAGAGTTCAGTTGCTGTGGATCAGTGTCAGGCTTTTTTTGTTTGTTTGTTTGTTTCTTGCCCAGATTGATTTAAGGGATTAACAGTCAGGCGTAATACTGTAAGCATTTGATAACCCGAATAAGTTAAACGTTACACAGAAGCAGTTAAGATGGCTCAAAGTTATAAAGTTGGGTAAATGTGTTACCAAAAAAACAAAAAAAGGTAAGGAACAAGTGATTTTTTTTTTTTTTTTTGTAATCGGTAAGTGTTTTTTAGAAACATACTAGACAATTACAAATGAAAAGTAATGCTGAGTGTGTGACAACCTCTGGAAGGAGTCATTTGGATGGTTGAATTTAATTTGGGGAAAATCGGCTCATTGAAGGTCTTCTCTGTGCACGCAGACAGAGACTCGGGAGACGCTGCTGGGTTTCAACATGGTCAACTACCGGGCTTGTAAGAACCTGTGGAAAGCCTGCGTGGAGCACCACACCTTCTTCAGGCTGGATCAGCCCATCCCCCCACAGAAGAACTTTTTCACTCACTACTTCACCCTGGGCTCAAAGTTCAGATACTGGTAAAAGCAAGAGGATCCAAAAACACGAGCCGCACAAACGCATCACAGACTGGAAGATACTTTACCCACCTTCATTTCACTTCCAGGAAAATTTTATGAACCAGTGTTTGTTTGGTTCGAGATGAGAAACTGCTGAGTTGCCCAGAAATCACAGTTGGGTCTATTTCTTCATGCTTGATCTCTCTGTTTGAAACAGATTTTAACCCCCCCAAATGATGGTTAAAGCACATTATGTTAAACGTAAAGCATCGTAAGATGTCATGCCGTTACTGGAATATGACATTGTCTTGTTTTACCTTTCTTTCACTTCTATTGTAGCGTTCTTCCATTTCCTTTTTTATTTTATTTTTTTTGACGAAATGTTAGTGTAAGAGATAAAGTGAGTCATGTGTTGTATTATTGAGCAGCAGTGATGCAACATGAGCGGGCATCTGATGTTTGGATTGATGCTGTGTGTGTGTGTGTGTGTGTGTGTGTGTGTTTGTGTGTGTGTGTGTGTGTGTGTGTGTGTGTGTGTGTGTGTGTGTGTGTGTGTGTGTGTGTGTGTGTGTGTGTGTGTGTTGCGCTCTTTGATATGCTAATGGGGCATTTTGGAAAAAGTAAAAGATGTAAACACTTGTTAGTCGCCGGTGATCTAACAGGGCTATTTTGGTTTATGTGTTTTTAATTTTTAAGATGGATTTCTCTCGGGAAAACTTAAGAAACTAATACAGCTGAGATGGCTGTAATCGCGGGCACTTGATAAACCCGGCAGTTATTTTACACCAGATAACATTTTGTCGTGTCCAAGTCCCGTCATTAACTGCCGTTTCTGTTTCTGTTTGTTTTAGCGGGCGGACAGAAGTCCAGTCTGTGCAGTATGGAAAGGAGAAAGGAATCAAGGACAGAGTTTTTGCCAGGTATTTAACATGTTCAAAGTTCTGCAAATGCCTCATTTTTTGCGCCTCACTTTACCGCTCACCCTCCCGCCGTTTTTTGATGTCCTTTTCTGGATAGAACCTGGTACTTTGTTCTTGTTATCCGCGCGTTAACGGAGAGAAGCAGCTGATTGAGGAATGACAGCGGTGGGGGGGTCGTGTCTAAAACCACTCCCTAATCGCTACGTATTCCACTACATCAACATGTCGTGAAACAGGTTAATCCCTGTACGGCACACTCAAGATATCCCACAATGCATCATGAAAAGTAGTGTAGAACCCCTGGACACTAGTCAAGGGATCCGTTGACATCATCCACTGCACTCAACCAAACAAAAAAAAAGGACATGGACAGCGAGCAGCAATAAATGTAAATCCGTATTGGTGTGACTTTTGATTGTACACTGAAGTTGCTTTTATGATATTTAAAATGCTTAATGTTTGTTAATGATGATCTAAAAGCTACATGACAACACTTCCTTGATTTGGCGAAGTTGGTGTCGGCTGACAGCAGTGTGACGGTTAGTTAAGTATTCCCTTTAAATGAAGGGAATTACAGAGGTTTTTCCATTTTAATCATAACTTTACTGCTAATCTAAAACAAAAGATGGCAGCTTCTACAAAGTCATATGTCAGATGTTCCCTCCAGCCATCCATCTTCCATAGTTAATCTGAGGTCGGGTTGCAGGGGCAGTAGTCTAAGCAGGGAAGCTCAGACTTCCCTCTCACCAGCTACATCGTCAAGCTCATATGAAGTATTCCAAAGTGTTCCCAGGCCAGCTAAGAAACAAAGTCCCTCCAGCGTGTCCTAAGTCTTCTCCTCCCAGTGGGACATGCCCGTAAAGACCTCGCCAGGGAGGCATCTAGGAGGCATCCTCACCAGATGACCGAGCTTCTCATCCTGAGGGAGAACCCGGCAGAGGAAACTCATTCCAGTAGCTTTTATCCACAATCTCGTTCATTTGGTCACTACCTACAGCTCGTGACCACAGGTGATGGTGGGAATGTAGACCAAGGGTTTCTCAGTTCCAGTCCTCGGGGCGCCCCTGTCCTGCATGTTTTAGAAGCTGCCCTGCTTTCAGCACATCATGATACAAGTTGGTGTGTCATCAACAGAGTTGTGCAGACATTGATGACAAGCTGATGAGGACCGTTAATTAGAAACAGTTGTATTGGTGCAAGGAAACGTCTAAAATAAGAAGCGTATGTGGGGTTGAAGAGGGTTAGCATTTGTTTTGGTATCACCCGGCCGTTCATAGTTTCTCAGAGCAAAGATATCGAGATCAGCCAAGAACCCCCTCTAAGTTAGGGGTTACAGTGGGAAACCTGTGCCCGGTACCAATAACGAGTAAAGTCAAGATGAGCAGTGCTGAAATTTGGCATAAAGAGACAGTAATTTCCAGTTTGGATGCAGCTAAATGATTTTTTTTTTTTATTTCTTTTTTTTGTCTGACCAGGTCACCCAGCAAGCCATTGGCCAGGAAGTTGTTGGGCGGGACTGACTGGGAGTCTGTCAGCAGGAACAGCCTATCAGATGAGAGACTGGAGACCCAAAGTCTACCCACTCGCTCTCCACCTGGCACACCCAACCAGTGGGTTTCAAAACCCGAATTCTTCTTTTTCTTTTTTTAATATATTTTTTCTTATTCTTAATATCAACAAAAACGTAATTTTATGTCAAAGTGTCTCCAACTGCAGTACAGACTTACTTTCTTTAAGGGATCAACACAGGACATCAGGCAATCGTTTCAGCCGCAGGTTGCTTCTTTCCGGAGATCAATTCAGTGTAGAGTTTGAATAAATCAGGATCTAGCAATTTCAATAAAGTAAGACTGCTAAAATATTAAATCTACTCGTTAGAAGATAAGTTTAAGTGAACTTTTTGTCCGTGAAATTCAAAGCCTCAGGCTCTGCGTTGTGTTCACCTTCCCAGCTTTTACACGTCATG
Organism: Xenentodon cancila; assembly: GCA_014839995.1. Taxonomy (NCBI): domain Eukaryota; kingdom Metazoa; phylum Chordata; class Actinopteri; order Beloniformes; family Belonidae; genus Xenentodon; species Xenentodon cancila. The sequence goes on from CM026200.1 coordinate 15,875,371, forward strand.
TGTCTTTGCACATTTCCCAGGAACTCGATGTTTGTACAAGAGGGCACCCGTCTCCGCCCATCATCGGTTGGCCACCTGGTCGATCATGTGATCCATGCTTCTCCCAGCCTACCTGTCTTTTCCTCCAATCACAAGTCTGCGTCGTCCACGCAGGCCAACAGCATCAGCCTGGACTCCACACCGTGAGTCTCGCATCTGCAGGACACGTCTCGCTCCTCACTAATCACTCTCATCTGTGATCTTCCCATCCTCTTTTTCCTTCTGACGGATTTCTTGGTCTTAGTTTTTTTATTTGGGGGGGGGGGTGGATATCAGCTTTAAACTTGGTTAAATCATAATTTCAGTTTTGTAGAAAAAGATGAGCCAGCCTTTAATTTTGAAGCTATATTCACCTCATCAGTGTCGTCTGTCTGACTGCACATCTGCGCCGACTATTTTATTTTTTTTAAGCGTTCGTTGGTGCCTGTGGCTTCCACTACCAGTTCACACCCTCTCCCAGTGTCATTTAGTTGTTCACTGGAAAGACGAACCCTTTGAAGAACAGCCCGTAAAATGTGTTGATAGCAGGGTAGCAGGGCGGAGAGGCTGCGCAGCAGATCTGAACTCGGAGCTGGTATTTTGCTCCCTGCAAATGCTTGCAGTGCATACATGCTATTAAAAAACACATTATAAAGTCCCACATTGCTGCTTTAAAGACCGAAGTCAGGCAGTGAGGAATGGAAAAGCACCAGAGAACGTTTCTCAGTTAGAAATCAGAGTGGTTAAGTTACATCAGAGTAGCACTTCCTCTGTGTACAAAACCAGTAAGCAACCGCCAAGTTTAGTGCCTCATCACTCTGATCCCGATCCAAAAGATGACATAATCACCTGCTCGCTCGCTCGCTCTCTCTTTCTCAGACAACACACACATTATCCGTGCATGCTGCTCAGTTGGCAGGTGGTGCTTGAAGCAGAGTAGCAACTTAAAAATGAAAAGTAAACCTGAATAAGCTTAAGGTGTCCTGGGTTCATGCACTCCTCCATCCAACCGTTCATTTTCTGTCCCGGCTTGATCCCCTTCAGGGTTATTGGGGTCAAAGGACCGGAGTCTATCCTGTCATCAGACAGCTATACTAAGACAAACAAGCATACATGCTCAGTCTCAGCCCCGACAGTCACCCTAGAATCATCCATCAACTTAACTTGTATGCTTTTGGTTTGTGGGGGGAAGATTTGTGGGGACTCCCAACTGGAGAAACCTCTCACAGAGGGAGGCGAGCAACCTCTGCTCCCTGTGCATGTTCTCGTTGCCAAACCGTGGTGCTGGGTCATGCTGCCCCAGAATGACATTTTTATAAACACATTGAGATTTTTGGTGAATTTGGACTAAACAATTGAACAGATTGCTGTCGAAGAATCTTAATTTACTACTTAGCCACACTTCCTTTAACTTTTAAAGGGAAATATTGTCCTATTTTCCTGATTGATTTATCTGACAGGTTTAGTTTTCTAAATACAGTTTCATGCTCTAAGTTTTCACATATCAAAATAAATCATCCTTTTCTTACCAGGTCTTAAGAGTAAATTGGGTTAAAAAGGCAGAACCAGTGTGTGAAGTACATCCCATCATTCATTAGGCTGTAGAACCATTTGAAGCAATAACACAGTTTTATCTATTTTGGAGGACTATTAACCAACTCTTTTGGCCAAGCAAACAATACTTATTTAATCTTTTTCTGCACACTGAGCCAGATGGGCATTGTCCGACCTTAGAGGAAATTTGCTGGGATGTCCACTCCGTGGAAGATTGGACTGACTGGAATGTTTTCTGCTTGTGAATAATCTCTTTCATTGTACGACGACGGAAGTTTTGAAAATGCTCTCATAACCCTTCTCAGATTGATTGGCGGTAACAGTTGCTTCTAAAAGATCATGGCTGTTGTCTTTCCTCCACGACTTTGTGTTAACACGCACACCTAAATGCTCCCAAACAGCAAACTACGCCCCCGTGGCCTGGTTTGGACCCACAATAAATACTTGCGTGTGTTTAACACACTAAGTGGCACCAGAAGTAGCTTCCAAAACAAAGTTGATGCTTCTTGACTGCCCCCCCCCCCGCATGCCCCCCAAGGAGTGCCAGTTCATAGTCTCTGTCACACACACACTCGCATGTACGCACACACATGCACAAACAGTCGATGAGTAGCTGTGAGCCGTGATGCTGCTGAAAGCCTCGACTGACTGAGCGTGTTGTTGCACCGAGCTGCTGCCTGCCTTTTATAGTCTGGATGGTGGAGGGGAGTGTTTTCCTTCCTCCTGCAGCCTTTTTATTGAGGTTAATGCATTGCGACTAACAGCGCTATTAAGTCTCCGTCTCTTACAACCTGCTTTCTTTCACATTCTCTTGTCGTAATTTTCAACATTTCTCTTCGCATTCCGATTAATTTTTGTTTTTTTAACTGTTTGTTTGGGAATTCAGTTTCTCGCTATTAAATATCAATCTGCCATAAAATATAAAATACCTACTTTTTTTTATGTGTTGTGTATTATGTATTTTTAGGTTCCTGACTGTTTTTTTTTTGTTTTTTTTTTTTGTTTTTTTTCCCTTTGCCTCTCTCAGGTCTCCAGAAGGGGTAGACGGACAGCCTCCAGCTCTGCCCCCCAAGCAGCTGAGCAGGAAGACGCTGAGCCAGATCATTCAGGCCCACTCCCAGCAAAGCCTCCTGGACAACCACCTCAACGAGATGTACGATGTCCCCGTCCACGCCGACAAAACCACGGTCAGTGGACCTGCACGTGCAGAGTGCATAGCTACAGAACACATGACGAAAAAATTGTCGGTTTGCGGAACTCATCTGAGACAGAAGAGTCACCATGGCGACTTATCTATCAGTGCATTTACTTCACAGTCTTAAATTGCATGTAAATATCATAATCCACCTAAACGACCTAAACGTTTCAGCTGGACTTGAACATTGAAAGGATGCCGTTGAACCCGAGCTAATCACTGCATGCATGGATTTAAACCAGACGGGAAGTGGCTTGCATGCCCTGCACGTGCGACACAGTTCCCACCCGGGCATTGACCCAGGACGTAACAGTGGATGCACATCAGCAAATGCAAGCCTTTTATCTGTTTGAGAACTATAAAGAAAGTGTTAACTGCTGCAAACGTGTCACAAGGAAGATTTGAAACTGCTCCATGTAGCTTTTTTTTTTTTTTTTTAATCAATGGATCATTGACACTCTTACTCTCAGTTAAGTTAAGGAAGTTTCAGTCAAAAGCGAACAGCGTTGGTAATGAAGCAGAATTTATGAGTGAAGGATGGAAAAGACAGCAGAATGGACGTTTGATTCATCCTTGTTTGTGTGCGTTCTTTCAGTTGAATGGAGTCGTCCCGCACGATAACCTCGTCCTGATCAAGATGAGACCTGATGAACACGGACGTTTTGGTTTTAATGTGAAGGTGAGAGCTGAACAGAAAAATGCGGTTCTTTGTATCAATTTCTACATCCGGCCCTCCTTTGTTTCTGTCCATTATTAAGCAACTGCACTCCCTGCGTGAAATGTTTACCTGAACATTTCTACAAAACATATATTTGAATGATGTTGGTCATATTCAGGGTGGAGCTGATCAGAAGATGCCCATCATTGTGTCGCGAGTAGCTCCAGGAACATCAGTAAGTAACCCACCAAAACTTCAGCTACAATAACCTTAACATAACTATACACATTGATACAAATCTCTTCAAAATGTTAATTTTATTATATTCTTTTTTTTTTTTGTGTTATAATTTTATTCACTTGTTAATTCTCTTTTTAACGTTCCTCTTTAGGCTGACCTGTGTGTGCCCCGCCTTAACGAGGGGGACCAAGTAGTCTTAATTAATGGGCGGGACATCTCTGACCACACCCACGACCAGGTGGTCATGTTCATCAAGGCCAGCTGTGAGAGTCATTCTGGGGAGCTCATCCTATTGGTCAGACCGAACGGTGAGTTGCCTCCAGTTTAGCAGATGTGCTGCAAATATTCTATAAATCTACTTGTGTTTGGCCGGTTGAGGTCGATGTCGGACATCGGGGAATCATCCCACGTCCGTTTAATGCTTCGATTGGAACAAAAACGGCCATTTAAAGGATTTCATTGCAATGTACGAGGTGTATGTAAATACCTGTGGTATCAAAACAAGCCAGATTATGGCAGAAATTTAAGCTAAAGTATAGATATTATACCAAACCATTATTGGTACAGTGATTAATTGTTTAGGTTTTCACCACCTGAATCTAAACAAAGAATCGCTCTAAAAGCGGAAGATTTTATCCAATTGGTGCCTTTTTTTTTTTTTTTTTTTTTTTTCTTGGTTCCATCATCATTCATATGTACAATATGTTGTTCTGTTTTTATGAAAACCGTAGTTTGATTTAGTATGTGTTTACATTTCTGAATTTTATGAAAGTATAATAAATGAAGTACTAGGGCACCCATCCCCTAAATCTGAACAGATGCAGCTCAGGTCGGAGTCTTGGTTCTGCTTCTGGACTGCTCAGCCTCATTTTTGTAATCGCAAATGAAATGTATAATGTTTTTCTGCATCAAGCAGAAAAGAAAATGATTAGAGACGATGAAACACGGAAATTCATAATGTTTTGAATGGGTCAAGCAAAGCAGATTGCGTCCGTGTGATGTTGTTCAGTTATTAGATTGAGATCTTTCTTTTGTACTCAATCAACGTCTTCAGGAGAAACCAGCTCACCTGAGGTCAACGGTCACAAATGTGTTTTCTTCTGCCATTTAGCCATTTATGATGTGGTGGAGGAGAAGGGCGACATGGAGCCAGACTTTCAGTACATCCCTGAGAAGTCTCCGCTGGACCCTGCCCAGTTAGACCAGCATGCTTTGAGAGACTCCATGGTCACGCTGAAGGAAGGCCTGAACAGCGGAGCCATACTGGCACAGTTTGATGTGAGGAGGACAGCTGAACTGAACTCACACAGCAAGTAGAGATGCAGGCACATGTGCGGGGTTGCAGAGTGGATTCAGTAGCTTATCTTAGCCTCTTCCACCCCGTGTTAACATTTAACAGCTTTAGGTTTTAGTGAAATACAAGCCCACACGGAATCAGAAAAGCACAAAATAAACTTTGACATTATCACACACAAAATGAAGAATAATGAATGGAAAGCACAGCTTGTTGCAGCGGATCTCCAGCTTTGACATTCTCGTTCCTTCTCCCACAGCAACTGTACAGGAAGAGACCGGGGATGACCATGCTGTGTGCCAAATTACCTCAAAATGTCTCCAAAAATCGCTACAGAGACATCTCTCCTTGTACGTGACCGGACGCGGCTGTCTGTTTTTATTTTTGTTTCTGCCTGAATATCTGCTTATATTGACTTTGGGTCCCTGTCGTCACTCTGTCGCTTCTCAGCCCGTTTTCCCTCTAGCTTTATGTGATCTCATTAGTTGTCTTTGCTTTTTTTCTTAAAGCGTAATCTTAACCGATCGTTCTCTCTCCTGACAGATGATGCCACACGGGTCATTCTGAAAAGCACAGATGACTACATCAATGCAAACTACATCAATGTGAGTTTGCAGCTCAGTCTGAATCTTTTTCATCTTTGCAGTAGCAATTCTACGTTGTGTTTTAGGTGGTACATTACCACCAAAGTTCCAGCAGAAGCTTACATGAATGAATGAATGAAGGCCTGCATGCATGGTGCACATCAGTGTTGTATATTGTGTACCATGTTTTACACTGTTGTTAGTTAGTCTGGTGTTTTTTTTAAGAGGTGAACATGGTTTGGTCCACACGAAACCCAGAACAATAAAAAAACCTTGTAAAGATGCAGTTTGAAACCTGCGGTCAACAACGTAGAAGTTAACTCTTGGGGCTGAATGGCTCTTCTAGTGGATAGCGAGACCAAGCATGCCTCTAAATTAGTTGCGAAGACAAAGCGATTTGCTCTTCAAATGCACAAATTGATTTAACACATCTCTGTTGCAGATGACAAAGTCTTAATTTGTGCCACTTAGGATAAGTAATATAAAAAAAAAAAATAGAAACATCTAGACTGATCCTATTCCACGACGCTGTAAAATCAACGTCATGTTACAGTAAGGTTTGCACTCTGAACCTCCGTGTCCCTCTCTAACCAGATGGAGATTCCAGCTTCCAGTCTGATAAACCGCTACATCGCTTGCCAGGGCCCGCTGCCCAACACTTGCTCGGACTTCTGGCAGATGACCTGGGAGCAGGGCTCATCTATGGTGGTCATGCTAACTACGCAGGTCGAGAGAGGGCGGGTATGTATGAACAGTCTTCAAACAGCCCAGAAATCTCAACACGCGCACAAAAAAAGCCTCAATCAGAAGGACAGTGCTGCATCCCTTTTGTGTTTTTACATGACTGTGTCTGCACAGTAGCTGAGATGCATTCCCTAACATATGCAATATTTGATCATTGACACAACAATGATACGCCGCACACAGCGGAGATTTATGTGCAACTCATGTCTTTTATTAATTGTAGAAGGAGCCAAGTCTTTACAGCTCAAATCCAATGTTGCATAACAAAGAAGCCCCTAGGAATGCTGCTGAGCTGCAGATAAAAATATCCACATATCTACATCCTGCATCCCGTTACAGCAAAGATACTAATCGCTGCATCTCAACTGGAATTGTTAAATAATTTCACATGCCCTGTGTGTGTTGAATATGATGTAAATGCTTGTGCAATAGCAGGAAACTGGTTAGCAGACCCTGAACTTCTGAAAACAATGGTTGGGATATGTTGACTGTTCAATTCTAAACTTTGTGTTTTCTTGTTCTTTTCTTTTTTAACAGGTGAAGTGTCACCAGTATTGGCCCAACCCAGACAGCAGCGCCACCTACGGAGACTTTACAGTTACATGCCACAATGAAGAGGGCAACACAGCCTTTCTGGTCCGGGAAATGACCGTCTCTCACACGCAGGTAAACACAGCCAAAACCAGGCAGTGAAATTAAACCCGAAAGAGAAGAACTGAGAAGCTGTAGACTGGAGGAGGAGGAGCGAGCGAGCGAGCGAGCGGTGTGAGCCGATGACCAGAGTTGGTTTGACAGGACACAGAACTACATTCACTCAGCTTTTATCCAAAGTGACTCACAAAGGAGTCAACTTAAGTTCAGGATCTTGACCTATAACACTTTAACATGTGAACTGGGGACGTTGAGTCTCAAACCAGCGGCGTTTCGACTGAAAGGCGGGCCCTCCTGAGCTGCAGCTGCTCCAATCAGAAACGGGGACCAGTGTCTCAGGAGGGATGAGCTGCTGAGGATCCTGAGGAGGTGTGTTGCCATAGTGACCAGTGTGGGCTGTTCTTTTTCTGGCTCCTGCTGCCGCATGCTGGCCACATATTGGGATCTGGTTACCATGGTTACCAACCATCCCAGTCACTTTGCAGAAATGGAGAGAGCGAGAGAGAAACCAACCAGAGAGTGGGCTGATGAGTTTGAAAACTAGAGTCTGGGATGAAAGTTGCTTGTATTGTCATGATGAAGCATTTAATGTTTCCACACTTGAACTTCTTTTGTTTTCAACTCACGTTTCAAAGATTTGTTTGTTCTTGAGTTATTGCTCAGAGATTTATCATGCGTCACCTACCTGAAAGAGCTTTTTAACGGCTGTCGGGAAGGATCCGCTTTTCCAGCTCTGTCATTTCTCCCTGCTTGTTTTCCCGATCACTTCGCTGGGCGTTCTAACATGACCTTTAATGTATATGGTTATAAGATAACGCACTTAGATTCCTCTCTGCTAGTGAACATTGCTGTGGCGATAATATGTGTTACCAGGGTATTGCAGCGTCGAAGAAAATATGGTCAGTAGTTTGTGGTCTTCTGCAGGTTCAGTCCGTAAATGCAGCAACATAAAACTGACACATTGAACTGCATTTACAGAAAACGAGTACAAATAAAACAAAACGGGTTTCTATATTAACAAGCAGTTCTAAATTCTTGGACGTCTCCCTCATTACATATGAAAACATTGCTGAGAACTGAGAATAACTTTAAAACTTTGGACTTTAAAAAGGGCAAATCAGTGCTGCAGTAGTCTTAATCATTTGTTGTTTTTTTTTTTTTTTTGTTTAAAATCGTGATAAATATCATCTGATTGTAGCAGGTCTTAGTAATTGAAGTATTTGTTTCCTGTATGCCTATCTGGACCTTATCAGTCAAGTCTCTGTGTCGTGGTTGAATTTTGACCTAATCTTTTTTACAACTTTGAGGCCTGAAGCCTTGAATCTTTTTGTTGTTGTTGTTTGTTTTGTTTTTTTCCTTTCCTTCATTCACTCTTCTAGATTTACTGGTGTGTTTTAAATCATTGTCCCGTGTCCTCCAGCTCCGTCAAAACTGGGTCAAGCCAGATGGCCTCACATTTGTCAGCAGAATGCTGCGATACTCTTGAGTTGTTCATGGTTGAGTGAACGACTGCAAGCTGCCCAGGTCACGTGGCTGCAAAACCAGCCCAAACCATCACACCTCCACCACTGCCTTAGATAAACATGGTGTTGGGCATTAAGTTTAAACAATTGTTGTGGTCCTGCATCTGAACCAAGCTCAAGAAGTCTTGCTTGGTTCAGATGCAGGTTTGTGAACCAAATGCTGATGTCGAGGTCTTTAGTGAGGTGGTTCTGTAACCACTTCCAGACTGAACCATCAATGCCGCACACTCCCAAATGAGAACGCTGGCTTGTAACCCCATAGTGGCTGGAGCAGTGGGGACTATGTGGGGTTCAGTGTCCTGCCCAGGGACACGAGTTACCAATCTGCTTCCAGTGCAAACGACGATATAACCAATGTTTTCAGACTTTTGTATCTGGTTTGAAAAACTTCTACAGATGAAGAAGTTAGTATACCCCCCAAAGGCTTCCTGAAGACGAATGCAGCCACATGTTTTGTGCTTTTGCTGTGCCCAGAGCGAACAGCAGAGGGAAATCACTCAGATTCAGTACCTGGCTTGGCCCGACCACGGCGTTCCTGACGACTCCACTGATTTTCTGGACTTCGTAGCTCTGGTTAGGAGCAAACGGGTCGGGCAGGACCAACCGGTGGTGGTGCACTGCAGGTTTGACAAATTTTGTATAATGTCATTGACAAATCTGTTTTTGACAGATCAAAGCAGTCGACCACATTTTCTCTTCCTCCTCAGCCTGTTGCTCTTAACTTGTGACTGCATATTTATTTTTCTATATGTTTTTGATCTATATTTCCTTTCTCTTTTTTTTTTTTTTTTTTTTTCCCTCAGTGCGGGCATTGGTCGGACAGGGGTACTGATCACCATGGAGACGGCGTTGTGTCTAATGGAGTGCAGCCAGCCTGTGTATCCCCTCGACATTGTCAGGACCATGAGAGATCAAAGGGCCATGATGATACAGACACCTGTAAGTAGGCGTTCGTCCACGAGCCTCCCTCCGCTGTTTCAAACCAGCCGCCACAAAATCCCTCTGTTTTGTTTGTTTTCTATCAGAGCCAGTACCGCTTTGTGTGCGAGGCCATCTTTAAAGTCTACGAGGAAGGTCTGGTCAAACCCTTCAAAACGGCAGTCTACCAGCAGAGAGAGAAGCTGAGCGAAGATGGAGATGAAGAGGAGAAGAAAGAGCAGCCAAGTGCAGAAGAGAGAGACGAGGCGGCGGAGGAAGGCGAGGCGGCCGTGGTGGAGCTGCTGGAGGGAGGACTGGATGAAGAAGATGATGACGATGAGGAAGTGGAGGTGTTGGATGTGGGGGAAGTGACGGAAGAGGAGGAGGAGGAAGCGGAGGAGCCGAGTGTTGCAAGCGCCACCAGCGTGACGAGCGAGACCAGCGCGAATCCTGATCCCGATTCTTCTAACCCGTGATGGTTGACCCAAGGGTGGTCGTCAGGGGTTACCAGGAAGAGGCCGGGCGGGCTGCAGGAGAGAACAAAAGCACTGTTGCACTTTATGCTGAGAAAAATGGAAAAAGGACAAAGAAACAAACCGTGAAAATTCTGAGCAAGATCAAATTTGACAAAAAAAGAAATCCAGCTTTGGTGATTAGGTACCATTAAAGGGGTTATCGAACGATCAGGGTATAGCACAGAAGAAAAAAAAAATAGAAAGTAAAAGTCAGTGACGATAAAATGTGGATGGGGAATCATTGTAGTGCCATACGTACGGAGGGGAGAGGGCTGCCCCGGTGGCCGGAGAGTCTTTCTTTTCTTTAACTCAACGGGCTGCCCTGTCCCCTTCTGAGCGAGTCTGCCAGACGGACCTGCCTTTATCTTTTTTTTTTTTTTTTTTTTTTTGTTCCTTTTTTTTTAGTGTCCTTTTAGCTGATAAAGAGATACACCTTATCTTTTGTTTCTCAGAGTATTTATTGTGTTTTAGTTTGTTGTCAACCCCTGTCCACTGAACAAAAGAAAAAAAAAAAAACAAAGCTGTACAATTTGTTTGTATGAGTCTAGCGCTTCACGCTTTTCTGGTTAAACTCTAGGTAGTAAAGTAGTTTGACTCCTCTAATTACTTTTTTTTTTTTTTTTTTTTTCCCTGTTGCTTTTTGTGGGGAAAAAGTGATTTAATTTATTGTACTTGGTTTGATCCTCCTTTGCTTTCTTGTCCATGTTGCTGTCAGGTGCACAGCGGAAAGCGCTCGTTTCTCACCTCTTGTTCAGTGCTGTGTTAAAACTTTCTCCTGCCTTGTGTTGTGTTTTTGAGCTCAAACTTACTCAAGTGGCTGTCGGTTGGTGAAGATCAGCGTAACCGGGGTAACAACTCTCAGGGTCAGTGTTCACTGGGGCGGCTTCTCTTACACACCCGAAGTCAAAAACATGACGCAACGTGAGAAGCCCCTGCAGGCGCACGGACGTCTGCAGCCTAAACAAGGCTGACCTCAGTTCATTTCTTTATTCGGCGAATGAATCAGTTCAGTGCTGAAGTGTCCTTGAGCCAGACACTGTCAGAGATTCTCAGTCCCATGGGAGAAGTCATTCCCTCCCTGGATCACTTTTATCAATCAGCTGAAAGTTGCTGGAAGTTTTTATGCAATCAGTACTTTTTCTTTTTCTTTTTTTTTTCCCCTTGCCCACTTTGACGAATTGATGAACTGATCTCAGCCTTGATGTGAATGAGTTTTAAAAGCTCCCTCCTGTCAGCTCCCACACACTGTGGGGGGGGGGAGCCGTTGTGACCTGCCGTAAACCCGCTCAACCTGCTCAGACTAAGTGACGAGTTCTCCCGAGGAAGATTTCTGAATGAAGGAAATCCTGAATCGGAGTTTCACTGAGGTTGAAACGTCAGTCGAGCAAGATTTATAACCAGCCGGTGCTGTTTAAGCGTCTGCCAGAGAGTCGTAGATGGTTCGCAGGCAGCACAAAAAACATTATTATTGTTTTCAGTTTATTTATTCCAATTGAGCTTCATCCTCAAGATGATTTGATGTGAGTAATAAAAAATAAAACAATGATTTGTTTTTAACTAATGAAACAAAAAGTGTTTAAGCTGTTAGATCTTTGCTTGCCTCTCTATGATTTTAATCATTGATAGTTAATTCACTTTTTTTTTTTTTTTGCTTCAGTACCTGCTGTCATTGGCTCCTACAATGGATTTGGCTGGAAAAAAAACCATCTGCTGTCTGTGCGTTTGTGTGCGTGATTGAGTGTGTGCGTGTTTTCTGATTAGTTCTTCCCTGCCGTTCTTGACAAAAACACCGTTCGCTGTTTGGTCCGAAGCCTGCTTGTTTGTGAACTGGAAGGAAGGTTTGTGACATACAGCCACAAACCTAATCTCACCTGATCCAACTGTAGGAGAAAAGTGCAAAAAGGAGCCTTCTTCAAGAGTCATGTTTTTCCTCAAGTCAGGCTGGATCTCTGCTTGTGATCTATCATTTTGCCATATGTAGAGGTGGGATCAAGGAGAGAATAGAAGCCGCCTTCCTCCTCCCCTTCATTTTTTTTTTTTTTGTTTTATTTTAATCTCCTTAATCTTTTTCGACATTGTGTCATTCCCCAGGAATCAGCCCAACATCCGTCAGTCATCTCTGCACAGCCCACGCAACATCCACAGTCCATTCTTCTCATTGTTTCTCCCAAGATGCCTCTCTTTCGGATCATTATACACGGATCCCACTCTCTCCGTGCATGCCCTCGAGGCAGACGACACATCTGCGCAGGGCATCATGGGTACACAAACGCAGCTTGTTTTTCTGCAGGACAAACCGAGGCCGGTTAGGCTGTGACTGGTTCTAACGTTTCCTGTGCCGATGGATACAAGTCATAGGTAACATACGGAGGCGGAGGAGACAAAATTTACAAAAACCATCTGGTGAAATTCTGATAAGGAAATAAAACGTGGGCCCTGTAGTGAAGTTAACAGATGATCGGGGCTGCCGTCGTCACCGTCTGCACTGAACACCCAGGAGTGAGCTGTCTTCGAGTTGTTTTGTCGGCAGAGTCGGTACTGTCTGTGCGTTTCGGGTACTGTAGTCTGGAGGGGGACCAGGCGCGGGAGGGCTGAGCTTAGCTGTATTTTTGTAAAGATATCAGTTCTAATTGGGTAGGGAAGGGACAGCACTTTGTAGAAGGCTGAGTGGCAGGTAGTGCTACTGAGAAAAAAGAAAAAAAAATCAAACTTAGAGACATAAAGCATTGTTAAAATGAGTTGTTCTTTTATTTTTAATTTATCGTTTTTATTTTGTTTGAAAATAAAACACTTGTAAGAAACAAGAAAAAGAACTAACTACACAGTGCCACTTGTTAATTTTGTGTAAATACTACTAGACCTTGTAAATACAATGTTGTATATGAAAAAAGTCTTTAAAATAAAAGGGAAATCATTTGTGAGCAGAAAGATTTTGTTTTTATTTTCTTCCCTTGGGATGATTCAAATGTGACATGATTGATGTGTAATTCTTACAAAACGTTTTGTTTCATTTCAGTCTAACAGCCAGTGTATAAACAATGAACCACAAAAGAATGGCGAGTGTTTCTCCGTATTATACCTTTGGTTAACTCCTACCTGTGTCGTCAAACCTTTCTCCTCCGTTGCTCGTTTCTTTCTGGTATCGTGGGTTTTTTTTCAGTGCTTTGGACATGTCTATAAGCTTGATTATGAACGATTAAAGCTTGTCTGTCAAAGCATGGAGACGTGGCTTCAGATCACCCTGCTTTTCCGCACTGTAAAAGTGAGGTTGGGCTTTTTTCTTTTCTTTTTTTAATGATTTAACCACTTTGGGCAAAGTATGATGTAAGAATGAAGCAATAATGTGTAGAAAGCTTTCTAACAAAAGAAAAAAAACATTTCAGGGAGATGAAAGACGCATACTCAATCAGCCTTTAACTATCACAATATATGTGTGAAGACGGATTAGCAGAACCCAGATGGAGTCCACTTAAATGATTTACACTCGGTTATATTTTAAACAAAAGTTTCTATATGCTTTACAAGACAAAACTTTTTTCTTTGTCCTCCATCCGTGTCTGACTGTGACGTTGAGTAATCTTTTAATGCAAATTATCAGAATAAATAAAAACGACCTAAAGTCATGAGTTTACATTACTCAAAGAAGATTGGTTGGAGAATTCCACATGATGGTGTTTCAGCATAAAAAAAAGTTCCTGCAGGGTAACTGGCATCATCTGCATGGAGGCCCATCTTCAAACACGTGGTATCACGCAGCCGTCAGACTGCTCAGGTACGCTTCCTGACCAAGTGCTTTGGTGCGACGTGTTCAAGAAAAAGACTTTGTAAAGAAACTGGTAGAAACATCGAATAGAGTATCATTAAGGTAAATTGTTTTCTGCACAAACGTGATTAGACTTTCAGATTAGAGTTTTCAGCTGCACATGAGGACAAAGATCTTAATCTATAAACAGAATTGCTGTACTGTGAAGAGATCCTCCTATTTGGTAGAGAATCTGAGAAGACCACACGCCTCAGAACATCATCCCAACCATGAAACATGGGGGTGGTAGCAGCATGTTGTGGTGCTGTTTTTGTTGCAGGAGCGACTGGTGCACTTTACTAGACAAATGACGTCAGGAGGAAAGATGATTGCAATTGCATGTTGAAGCAAAATGTCAAGACAGCGAATTGCAGCTGTAATTTCTGATTTGTCCACCGAAACATCTAAAACTGGATATATGCATGTCCCAGTTGATATTGATGATCAAATGAAACCTCTGTGGGCATCTCAACAGCTTCAGAAACTTCCTCAGGTCCTGACCTGACCTGTAGACCAGTTAAACCTTTACTCAAATAAAAACCCTCTCTTGACCCAGTTATTTAAGCAAATTTTAGACGAATACCCAACCTCACATTTATATCCAAAATTCTGGAAAAGTTAGTTGCAAGCCAGTTAGGCGACTACTTGATTAGAACCCTTTTATTTGAAGTTTTTCCATCAGGGTTCAGAATCCATCATACGCACAGAAACAGTGCTGGTTAAAGTCACTAACAACCTCTTTGTGGCCTCAAACAGTAGATAAGTGTACATACCAGCTCTGCTCGACCTCGGTGCTGCTTCTGATAGCTCACAGCATTTTACTGCACAGGTGTCGAACTCCGGTCCTCGAGGGCTGAGTCCTGCATGTTTTTAAATGTTTCTCTTCTTCAACACACTCTGATACACAAGACTGTGTCATTGACAGAGTTGTGCAGACCTTGATGACGAGCTGATGACGACTGTTAATTTGAATCGGGTTTGTTGATGCAAGGAAACATCTAAAATGTGCAGGACAGCACCCCTTGAGGGCCGGAGTGCAACACCTGTGGGTTAGAGCATGTTATTGGGATTAAAGGGAATGCACTAGAATGGTTTAAACATGAACAAACTGGAATCTGTTAGATAGATATGAGGCTTCATCAGCACAGAGAAGAGTCTGCTATGGTGTCCCAAAGGGTTAAGTGCTAGAGCCAATCCTGTCAAGTCTAAACAAGTCTATACATGCAGCCCATGGTAAATAATATCCAGAACCACAGCATTGATTGTCATTGCTATGCTGATGATACGCAGCTGTATGTATCTATGATGCCAGATGAAACGGAACCGTTAGAACCGTCAGGCAAACTTCAAACATGTCTTAAGGGTATTAAGGCCTGATGTCCACAAACCTTATGCATTTTAATTCCAATAAAACAGGTTTTTCTTTTTCCAAAAATGTATTCAACTCTATTACAGCCTTCTTGTCCTTGGCGGTTGCTACGGGTAACCAGACCGACTCTTGTGGTTCTCATTGTTTTTGGTTCCAAACACTTAGGAACATATTAGCTGATTTTGCGCTGACCTCTAGTACAACTGTGAGAAACCTTGTAGTTATTTTTGACCAGGATTTGTCATTTAAACAACATATAATCAGATTTTAAGACAGCCTTTTTTCACCTCCATAATATCGCCAATATTAAGAGCATCCTAGATTGCATTAATGTAATATATTATAACGTGTCCCAAGTGATTCTCTATCACACAATCGCACTATCTGATCTCAGTTTAATAAGGAACGTAAAGGATAAGGTACTTTATTAGTATTATATTCAGAGCTGTTTTCCTGATTCAAATCTGCCTGCGCAGGGGCAGGGACTCATTTACTTCAAACACTTTCTTTACTGCTGCTCTAAATGCTCATCGACCGTTAAACCTTTAGAGAACTTCGGGTCAGAAGGTCCTGTCTTTGTCCAGGCCCATTTATGAACCAGTTTACCTTCGACTAACCAGAAGGGGGTACTGCTGTCAAATGGAAATGAGGCTGGCTGCCTGATTAAAACTGAAATTAAGAAAGGAAATCTAATTATAATGTAACTTTTGAATAACAAAAGACCTTGGATTTCATTTGTATTTTTTTTATTTAACTTGTACAACAGATTTAAGTCTTGTTTATATGGTACCACAGTATCCGTGGTAACTAATGATGGAGAGCTTTTTGAGTGTAGAATATAAATGTAATGTAATTAAGAGCGATGTGTTAGCTTGTGAGATAAGAAAGACGAATATAAAAGTTGAACACAAAAAAGTAAAGGTTTGTGGCTTCTTTAAAAATGCTAATTACGTTTTTGTCAGGGATTTATCGTGACGTCACATCCTGCGAAGCGCTCGACTCCTACTTTTTTTTTTTTTTTGTTGGGACAAGAAAATTATCCAGCGGAGGTGCAATTGAAGAAAAGGAAACAAACAAACAAAACAAAAAAAGAAAAGAAAGAAAACAGAGCAAGTAACCAGTTACGGAACTACAGGAGGTCTCCGTTTAACTGCCTACAATGCAAGCGGGTGTGCTTTCACCGTGAGTTCCTTGGAGCAGGTTTCTGTAAGTATCCCGTCGCACAGACGTCCTCGGACTCGCAAGTGTAAACGTCGAATCCGGCTCTCTTCCCCCCCAAACGCCTACTTTGTCCGGGCGTGCGGGACGGCGCGTGCACGGCCGGGGTCTCGCCCGTGTGCGGAGGTCGTTTGTTGTAACGGTTTAACCTGCGCGAGGCTCGGCGCGCACACCTGTTGCTCCCGCTTCGCTCCAGGTACTTAGGGCCCTGGCGTTATCTGGCGACGCTGGGATTAAACTGCTTTTGACGCCGTCGTTTAAATATAAGGTTCCACACGCCGATATGAGGTTCATGGTCCGGGTTTCGTGAGGTCCCCCGGGAGGCTCGGTGCGTCCGTATCCGTCCGACCGAAGCCACAAACGGCGAGTTGGTCCATCTTTATTAACGAGGGTCGTTAGCTAGCGTCTTCAGCTTCTTGTAAAAAAAAACAAAACAAAAAAAAAAACGTAAACGCTCTTTTACTTTCGTATTTTCGTGAATAATCAACATATAAACGGGTACAGCAATGTATTATGTAGGACTTCGTAAGTTAGCACTCGGATAGCAATGCTCAACCATGTTTCGTCACTGGTGATTAAAAGTAAAAAAAAAAAAAAATCCATTGTAATACGAGCAGGTGGCGGTTGGGATCCATAATCGAGTAACGTAATATTTTTTCTTTCCTATGTGAGCGTGAACGTCTGAACATCTGTGCTGTAACGTGGAAATTGAGGCGCCCAGGTCCGACTCGGTCCGGACCGACTCTGATACCGGGCAGCCGGCCTTCACGTAATGTCCGAAACCGGTCCAGTACCTTTGATGTGTGGAAGAGACCGAAGCTAGATTGAAACTAATTTAGAAAAAGAAAAAAAAAAAACACACACAGAGTTGTATACATGCTGAGTTGCTTTATATTAGTCAAATACACTGGCAATGCAAAGTATGTGAATCCCTTGGAATTAACCAGTTTTCTGGCATTAATTAACGTAAAATGTGATCTGATCTTCTAATACATCACAGTATTAGACAAAAACAGTGTTGTTAAGCTGATGACATGCAAGTTATTATTGCTTGTGTCTTTTATTGAATATGCTCATTATATACTCTTATCGTGATTTGGTCTGAGAGAGTTGGCTGATTGCTGCTCTGATTTACTTCCTTATAATCAGTAGTTTTATACCACATTTACACTGAGATTGTGGCATAAAGACGCACTGGAGAACCTTCCTCCAGATGTCCATTCAGAGTGATCCCACGAAGATGAAATATTCCCTCCCCAGCGTGTGCTTTCATAAAGCGTCGTAGCTTTTCACAATCGGAAGATGTCCCTTTCTCTGCTTTGTGGTTCACAATCAGCAACAAGATCCAAAATTTCTGGTCACTGGCAGCATTATTCAGCCAGTGCTAAATACAATACTGTGCTGAAGAAAGAATTGCCAATAAAAGGTAACAGTTCTACCTGGTTGTTCCTGGGGGAGGCACACAGTAGTGCTGACTTCAGTTTGTGTGTCCCTGCTGGCGTTTGCAGTGCAACAGTGTCTGGAGGAGTGAGATAACAGCCCAGCTCCTTGAGGCTTCTCCATGTGTCTAGGAAAGGCAGCCGGGTTCACCCAGGACCAAGTGCCCCAAGTTGAGTGACGTGGTTTGTAATATGGGCAGTCTAGCTGGTCTCTAAATTGTTACGCTTCCAGGTCCTGGAACACAACCAGCTGGAATAAAGGTGCTACAGGGGGGGAGAACTGGCTGTGTGAATGGGGTTTTAAAATAACAGCCCTGTGTCCAGTATGTAACAGAGGGTCACAATACAAGAACTGACAGTGGCCGAGTCACCTAATTGGTCTCCAAGCCACATTTGATGAACAAAACACATGAGGCATAGCCGTGTGCAGTACGCTGTTGATTATTTTAAAATGGTCAAACGGAAGGGGAGAAAAGGCAGTGCAAGCTGTTTGTGCACTGATTTGTTTAGAGAACAGATTGAAATAGAAGACAAAGAACATGAGTAAAGGAATGTGTTGGCACAGAGTGGAGATTGTGCTTTGGAGTTGATGTGAGTTTAAAAAAAAAAAAAAAAAACTTTTTGGAATGGGGGAAGAAGTATCTGCCTGCTCGTATCGTGGTATGGGGCATTGTCGGTGTCTCCCCTTGATTTGCAGATTCACTCCTTAGCTTTTATAAGTCACACCTTTGGCATTTGCCAATGCGTTGGTGAGCAGTTTCGACGGGCCTTTAAATTGTTCAGACTTCTTACCTCCTGCTGACTTCCAACGGCATATGAGCAAACCTTTGCAACTGGCAAATTAGGGTTAAAATTGTTTAGTATGAAAGAGGTCTTAGATGAACATCAGATGACTATTTATAGTCAGTTACCACAGAAAACCAGGTAATTTCAAGGAGTTAACGTTCTTTTTTTTTTTTTTTTTTTCACTAAGTCTGCAACCCAGATTGTGTGTTGTAGCAAGTGTCACGTGCATATGATTGAAGAAAATTGTCCCATGGATCTTCCCCATTATCAAGTACTTGATCCAACTATTTAGATAATTTCTGGTTCAATATCTAGTGTTAATATTGGATCAATACATCCCTATATAGGTGCGAGACAGCTTAGAAGATTTTTTGCTAATTGTTACAAAAAAACCCCAAAACAAACAACAACAAAATAACCACTGTGTTGTGGATGGGTTTCCTCAAATGAACTGAACTACCTGGACATGAACATGTTCATGTTCGTCACATATCTTTTGGAATAATATCTAAAAATTGACTTGGTCCAAAATATAAAATAATTCATAACATTTTTCATTGCTTAAACATCATTTCTGTCTATCTCCTTTTGAGATTTTGTTCACACGTTAATGTAACTTTTACAGGTTTTCCTGCTATAAATCAGATTTCATTGACCTGTCTTTAAAGACAGCTGACTTGCTGAAAAATTTAAAGGAGAGGAGGAGATAATAATTGGGGAAAAGGAACACCCTTTTTACCAATGGTTTTTAAGCTCTGTTCATAGCAGCTGGTTTAAGAAGGTTGGCGTTTTTAAAAATGTTTAGAAATTGTGGAAAGCTGCATGTCTAAAACTGTTGTTCATTTAGTTCATTTAGTTTCACTCAACTTGGTCACTAATCAGTCGCTGTCCACCACTCATTTCATTGTTTGAGTTAGTGAAGGACAACATCAGCTCTCTCGCTCACTGGTTCAACCAGCTTGGTTGTTTACAGTTGAGCCCACTATGTTCTCATCATGAGACTTGAAGCTTATGTGCTGTAGGAAGTTTATACTACGTATTTCCATGAAACTGCATTTCTCTCTTTATCACTGAAATGCATGTCATTAAATTCTCAGGTAAGTATGAAGAGCAGATTACAAGACCTGCCTCAACTAGTCGATTGCAGTGTAACCAGCTGATAACATCAATTCAGAGGCTCATTTCATAAAATCCTGTATTTTTTCCTTTTTTGAAAGCAATAGAAAGTGATAACATCTCTTCTGGCCACTTGCATGAAACCTTGTTTAACTCTTGTCATCGAGAAAATTGTTGATCTGAGTATTAGAGTAGGACAGTAGTGGAGGACATGGTAGTGGTCAGTGCTCGTGCTCAAATAGGACTGCACATTGTAACACTAATTCAATATCGCAAATAATTGGACATTTTGGCATGATGACAATAAATGATTTATTGTACTTCTGTTTTATTTTTTGCCGATATAAGTTTTTTTTTTTTTTTTGTAGCCACCTATTAAAACTAGGATATGCACCTTCTGATTAGGTTTTTAAAGTAAGTATGGGGATACGCAAACAGATTTACTATTTATTAAATATTTTGATCAATTAGCTACATGGTGATTTGCTGATTTCAAACCCATCCTTTCTTACATTGGCCTTATTCTGTAATTGTGATGCTGAAACGGATTAACGGTGCTGCCTTAGATCACTGACACGGTCTTGTTACAGTGTTACTGTTTACATTTCACTCTTCTTTGTTCAACGTCATCTTCAGTAAAGCCAGAATGTGTCCAAATGATGAACACTGCCTTTTTCTTTGGTGCAAACTGTTGGAGTTGCTCAGTTGTTTCCGTGTTCGAGTTCTCCTCCACGTTGTGGACTGGATCAGGCGGAGTCATATGACTACACATGCAGCAGTATGTTTTATGAGGGAACAGTACAGCAACATACTCACACAGTTGGGAAAGTAATAACAGAATTAAAGAAGCAGATTCAAATCATTGATGGTCAACAAATGATGGTTATAGGGCTTGAATGTCTGTTTCAATAATTTTATTTTTAATTAATTGCCCAGGCAGGAATGTTGACCATTTTATATCCAAAAGAGCAATTTTTCAGGGATTATTAACAGCTTTAATGGGACTCTACCAACATTTGATGTTTCATGTCATATTAATGCAGAAATGAAGGTAATTTATTTATAAGGTAATTTGTTTATAATGTGTCAGTTTCTGTGGTTCCTTTGGATTTACAAATTGAAACTCTCCTTTCATCATTTCCAGGTTTGGTGCTGTCAGCCATCATGTTGAGTTTCCTTCGCAGGACGTTGGGGCGGCGCTCCATCCGCAAACATGCAGAAAAAGCCCGCTTGCGAGAGGCCCAGCGGGCCACAACACACATCCCTGCAGCTGGTGATGCAAAGTCTGTCATCACCTGCCGTGTTTCCTTACTGGACGGGACGGATGTCAGCGTTGACCTTCCGGTAAGAAGGATTGTTAATTCTGCACTCATTCTCAAAGATGGGTAGTGAGGCTTGCGTGTGTTTTGCTTATATATGGAGAGGAAAGAAATGATCTCAATCTACATCACATCTGGTTTTTAAAAGTAGTAGACTGCCATGTAGTAGATGTCTCTGTCAGGACAAGGAATCTTTAAGTATGGGGCACGATTTAGATTCTTGAGACAACAACTTGAGGTTTCTCAATTTAAAAACACTTTTTGTTTAACTATCAGTTTAAAGGGATTCTCAATTCTTTTTAAAAGAGCACTAATTTAAGTATCCAAGTTTGCTATGTGCAGAAGAAGCAGAAATGACGTTGAAAGCAAGGTGCTGCCACCCTCCTCTCTCTACAGAAAAAAAACAGACTCGTACATAGACATGACTCCCTCCTTTAGCATGTGATAAACCTATGTACAGCTATAGAGGGCTAATTAGTTACTTAAATTCAAATAAAAATGTAGAAATTTCAGTTTGAAATGATATTGGTAAATCACAAAGGCTGCAGGTCTGTTGTATAGTATGCAGCATGTCTGATGCAAGTGCTGTGTGGATCAGATATGTGTGAAACTTTATGTACTGGACTGAAGTTGGGTTTTATATGTATTTGAGGTTAAGTTGGGTTTAACATTTAAGCATAGTTTAAATAATAAAGCAGTGCAGGGCACTAAAGAAGAATGTCATACCAAACTAGTTGTAATATTTCTACAAAGATTATGAAGCAAATCATAATTTCTGAGCTTTTTGTGGCAGAGAAAAGGGGCGTGAAGAAAACCAGCTCCGTTATCTATTTCTTGACTAGAGACATGCTGTCTTTCACCGCAGTTACTATATAGGGGTTTGAAAACCTGATCAAAGAGTTTTTACGCCACAGCAACTGATTTGTGGTCAAGTAGTAGTCTTACATGGTCTTCATGCACGTCATTGATGAAGACCTTTACTTAAATTACTGCTGCACCATGCTTTGCTGTTTACCACATGTGTCAGTGTTGTAATGCTCCAACACATTATACCATAACCCCAAATGGATATTTTAACCATCTCAGTTCAATTCAACAATATTTTACTAATCCTCGACGGGAAATCTATTGTATGAATCTATTATATGATAGTGTAAGTCACTGGAAATATAGGATAGGCAAACGCATGTACTTCAAGTGCTGAAGGATCTGCCATAACTCTGGGATGTTAAGCTCTTCTTTAGCAATTAAAAACAATATTTTAAGATGAGACACCCTCAAGTTTTTTTTTTATGTAGCTGTAGTTTAACGTTGTAAAAATGATGCAAGAGTATGACATACAGGAGCTCGGCTGTATAAAAGCGTGGCTGTGGGTCTTCGGATTAAACAGGCGATGGGTGTCAGTTTTCTTTTCTTTTTTTTTTCTGGTCCTGTTAAATCCAATGGAAGTTTTTTTTTTTTTTTTGATTGTGTTGATCAGCCATTTGACATTTACCTCATTCAATTTCTCTCTGTAAATAATTCAAGAAATTTGTGATGTCCCCTTTGTACTGTAGTTAGTAGAGTCTCACTAAAGCGGTTGAATCCAAAGTCCTGTAAAAGGTGTGTTTCCATTAGCGGGGGTTCAGGGTAAACCTGCCAGACAGGAACTTCTAACAGGCCTGACCCCCTCCTCAGCCCCTTCAGCTGGCGTCTCTCCATCATACTGTCACGCCACACAACAACCATTGACTGAACAAACAATTCAGCTTACCATGTGATGGTGGTAATGCCCATTTTTTTGGTATTTGTTTTTGTTTGCTTTCTTTAACCTGCACCACAGTGGTAGTGAAGGCCTGAACCGACTTGTTTCATCTTCATCAACTTTGCGTGTAGCAGAATGTTTCTGGTTTAAATGAGTTGTGTTCGCATGAGAGAGGTGAACAATATTTAGAAAATCCTGATCAGCAGAAACACCCAGCTAGATAGCTGCTACAGGCCATGCGTAGTTCTCTTACGACAGGAACGTGTTTTTTTTTTTTTTTTTTTTGTTTTTTTTCCCTCCCCTTTAGAAGTTCCTGAAGGTGACTTTTGGAGGGCCGTTCCTAGTAATTGAGACACGCGTCAACAAGACAGCCCTTGAAAAGCTACCCGGAACGCCCGCAAATAGAAACGCCTCTAAATTTTGTCGTCAGTGAAAACGCCAATGCATGCATTTTGAGCTGAATTTTTTGCTGATCCATTTGGTTTACAGATACTGAAGGGTAACTCAGTCATCCTCCCTGGGTTAGTAGTCTAAAAAACAGTTTCTAAACTGTTCAACAGCAACAGCAGTCTTCCAGTCAAGTTACTACACTTACACATTTGAGTCCATGTTTTTTTTTTTGTTTTTTTTTTTTCTCAAAAATAATCATCAGCGCATTTCAAAAATCTTAATTACTGAAAGACTACGACTTAGTCTACATCAGCCTGGAAAGGGTAAAACCATTTTTGAACAATTTGCAGTGAGAAAGATTAGTCACTAGGGGAAAGTTTTAAGTCAGTAATCAGTCGACACTACACCTCCGAACTTACAGGTTTCACCGAACATGTAATTGGTTCATTTTGATGTTTGTTATAGCGCAGAAGGATGGAAAAGTACGGTTTGTTTGGAAGGGCTTCCAAGAGAAAAAAAACCCCAACACTCCTCTGTTTAAAAAAAATATGGAAGGATGACTGAAGTTTGAAAAACTGCCTCTGAACAAACCGAAAGACTTCTAGAACAATTCAACGACCAATGCCATGATTGTCAAAAAAGCAGAAGTACTTTGCAGTAATTGGACAATTGTGAACTCCTCTTTGTACCAAAGTTTTTTGAAGACAAACTTAGTGGGTACCAAAACTTTCTTGAAAATGTAGATCATGCAAAGAGACGGTGTTCTGAGGCACATAAGCAAATCTACATCAGAATGCCTAAAAAAATAAAAGGCTTGAGGTTTTGGAATAACTTAGGCAAAAGTCTTGACCTCAGTTCCACTTAAATGCTGTGACAGAGCCTTAAGTATGGCATAAAGCAAATGCCCCAAAACCTTGATAAACTAAAGCAAAGTTGTAAAGAAGAATCCACCAAAAATCCTCCACAGCCATGTGATAGACTGAATGTGATAGAGGAAACATCTTCAAGATATTGACTGAGGATAATTGGTAATGCCCACATTATTTCTTTTTCTCTTTTGTGTCATCTTTGCCAAACAATGTTGCGATGAAAAAAGTTGTGGTGTTGTTTGAGCCAGAGGCAGAGGTCTTTGTGCTTGTGTTTTGGGTGGTCCTTTTTAGTTTTTTTTCCTGAACTAAAGAGTGCCTGTTTCTTCCAAAACAGATAAGATTACTAAATACTGATTTGTCTGACCACAATAAACGTTACCACTGTATGTTGCCTCTGAGCCCAGAGATGTTGATTTTACCCCGGGAAAAGTATATCCTTTATTGCATGATTAAGTTTTTAAGTGGCATTCATGACCTTTGCTCTGTATTGTAGTGCTAGACAGGTTTCCCAGCGTAATCCCTTGCCTCTGCGTTTTATATCAGCGATTAATGAATGATGGCTCTTAATGCAGTGAGAGATCAAAGATATTACAGGAGTCCTGCTAAGGCTTGTGTCCTTGACCTTTACACTACAATTTCTCCAGATTCCTTGAATCATTTAATGATGGCATGCACTGTAGGACAAATCGGTCTTTGAGGAACATTACTTATAGACATTTCCGTGATGTTCCTCATATTTTTAGGTGAACTTCTGCTGTTGATCTCTGCTCTCCAGATACAATCTTAAGTGATTATTGCATTTTTACAAAACCACATTCCTAATTACTTGATATCACCTTGTTAAAATGACATTTTCAGTTTTAAATGCTAAGCCCAAATTAGCCTCCTCACTTTTTTTTTCTTTATTCAGTGTGTTGAAAGAATAGAATAGTTAAACAATTAAAATTAAGTAGATGAGACAAAACATGAAATATCCTGGGTTTGTACTGTCTGTTATGACATAAATGCCAAAATAGATGTTTAAAATGTCTGTATTTTGTTTTTCATACTGTCCCAATGTTTTCTGATTTGGGGTTGTAATGTCAGAAGAACGTGAAAATATAGCAGTGCACTGTCCCTGTGTCAGTATAACAGTCTAGATAAGCTGCCAAAAAGCGTGTGTGTGTGTGTGTGTGTGTGTGTGTGTGTGTGTGTGTGTGTGTGTGTGTGCGCGCGCTCGTGCTGCTGATCACCTGTAATTCCATGATCCTCTCAGGAAAACACAACTACTACTCAGTATCCCATGACATGTTTGACTCATCACTAGGCAGTCGTGTAGCAGAGCTTCCTCGGTCCGACCCTGATCAGCCACCTTCTTTTCACTTCACTTTTTTGTCCTTCCCAGGCTTTTTTAAATGTGTTTTGTTTACTGTCTTCTTCTCCTTATGTGATCTTTTGGTCTGATGGCTCAGGTTTATTTACTTGGCTTGAATTGGAATTGACTTGCTCTACTTTGGTGTTTCCTTTTTGCTGCATATTTATTGCACTGTTGCTTAGTGTACTTTGACAGATGTTGCCATGTGGTCATTGTATTGTTTGATAGTAAATACCTGTAATAGCAATTTTTAGGTTTGCATCTTAAAATATTGTAGTTTTTCAACATTATCAGGATTTTGTATTTGCATGCTTTGCTACATCAGTTGGATTAATGGGCTTGTAAAGTGCAATTGTTTAGATCATCAGTGAGACACTTGATAATGTCTCAGAGATGGAGCTTTGTGCAGTAAGACTGCAAACAAGTGGACAATGCTGCAGGGATTATAACAAGACCTTGGTTGCAGTGCACACACACACACACACACACACACACACACACACACACACACACACACACACAAAAACACAATAAGTCCTTTGTACTCCCTCCCTCTCTCTCTCCATGGGCACTGAAGGGGTGCGGTATTTCTTGTTAGCTGTGCCAGCTAACATGGGGCCAGCCCCCCCCCGAGCTGGCCTGGAGCTCTCTTTGGATGAGAGCAAGTGTGTGCGTCTGTGTGTGCTTGTGGTCTGCTGGATGCATAAGGCCACCCATGGTCCAATGCTCAACTCATTCATCATTTTGCTTACAAAAGCCACCTGTCTGCCCATGCTGATGCAGAATGTTCAGAAGTGCAATGTTTGCATAAGTTCTAGTAACGATATATATCCAGAGTTGTTGTTGTGACTTTTTTTTTTTTTTTTGTTTTTTTTTCTTTTGGACTGCCAAAGTATTAAAGCGTCTCAGCAATATTTGTGGAAAAAGGCTGATCAAAGGGAAAAGTTGGAGTATGGATATAAATGCAACTGTTGAGTGAACTATTCACAAGGTGTGTGTGTACGTGTGCGTGTGTGTGTGTGTGTGTGTGTGCACGTGTGTACGTGTGTACAAGAGAGAGAGGCAGAGAGATTTCCCAGTCACAAGCAGAACACAGGCACGGACTGGTACAGCCTCATCAGAGGGAAACACCTATTCAGATTCTGAGAATGTGATGATATTTTCTTACATCTTTCTTTTCTTTTCATACACTACCACCAGTCAAAGTTTTGGGAACACTACTATTCATTTGAATAGCAGTGTGTGTAAATCTATACATATTATGATACTGGTATGGTATGTAAATGAGTGTATTGTGATTATTAATACAAAATTGACTTTTTTTTTCTTTCAGTAGGGCCATTTGATCTCATTAGTTTTATGAGCTTCTTCTGTTCAACCTCGCCTCTTTCTCCAATTTTATCTCTTATATGATGGCATATTGCAGCCATTAAAGAAAAGAAAGTGGAGTCCAGAGTAAAATGCCATGAAGGAATGCCAGAATGTGTGACTTTTTTTTTAACTAAAAATGCACAATTCTGCTGAATCAGAGACATGTCTGTGTTTCATGTAAGCTAAAAATTTTCAAAAAGATTTCTAAGTTACCTTTTAAGTTGCATGTTAACAAATGCTGTCGAGTGCATTTTACATCATGTCTGGGTCACCAATTTAAAATTTAACCTAGTTCATATAAAATACTAATTTATATTGTCTCTGTATTCAGCCTAGAAATACAGGCATGTGTTTTTATTTTCATTTCTATTCAACTCTTCTCTTGTTTTGTGTTACCCTCATCAGAAAAAAGCCAAAGGTGAGGAACTGTTTGAGCAGATCATGTACCATCTGGACATTGTAGAGAAAGACTACTTTGGACTACGCTTCATGGA
Organism: Xenentodon cancila; assembly: GCA_014839995.1. Lineage (NCBI taxonomy): Eukaryota > Metazoa > Chordata > Actinopteri > Beloniformes > Belonidae > Xenentodon > Xenentodon cancila. Next base: position 15,902,536 of record CM026200.1, read on the forward strand.
CTCTGCACAAGTTCCGGTATGATCTACACTATACTGTACATGACAAAATTTGTTAAGCCAAAAAAAAAAAATCCTAACAATGGAAACAAGTTTTTATAATTGATCATTGCATACTACATTACATTTTCTAGTGTCTGAAACGGTATTTAATGTGGCGACTTTATGCATGTCACTAGTATCACAAGCATTTCTTGGTCAGACTTTTCACTTCACTCCACATTGTTCACCCATTTGTTGAAGCGCTTTAGAGATGGACTTTCCCTTTCAGTGGCTTGGCTAAAAGGATTGGCTAAGGAAGACTTGTCAGCCCTGGTTGTCACGCTATCCTCCTACACAAACTGTTTTAAGTCAGTAGTCTGCCAGTGACCCTGTTCTTCTGCAGTGATAGATGGGGAGGGCTGAACACTGGAGAAGGTTGGAGAGCGTATTGAAGTGGAGCGAGTGTGGGAGAGGGAGGGTTGCAGTAAGGAATGTGGGGGAGAGGAGACAAGAAAGTGCTGCGAGTTTCTGTTATCTTTTCTCTGCCTTCTTCTCTGCTTACTCGTGGACACAAAACCACAGCCCGTTTTCCTTCGCATTGCTTCTGCTTCATAGAGCCTGAACTTCCAGTTGAAACTACCACTGAGAAAAGATCACAGACTTTAGAGCTTGTGTGTCTGTGTGTGGTGCATTTTTAGTATCCACTCACAGTGTGCATGCAAAGACTTGGGCATATATTTGGTCACTGAGTAAATTAGCAAGTAGAAAAGGGATAAAGCTAAAGATGGTAAATGATAAATAAATGATAATGATGCTAAATATGTTGGTCAAAGATGGTATCAAACTGTTTCACTGTGACCTATGATCAATACAATTTTAGTAAAGCCTTTTTATATAAAGCTTTCTGATTTTTGGGGGACTTTTTTTTTACCCCCTTATTATTATTATTATTATTATTATTATTATTATTAGGGCATAATAAATCAGCTGGTTCTTTCTTGGTCTTAATATTGATGTAATGCAACCCCAGATAAACAACAAACCATTAGACATATATTACACTATGCCATTACTCATTTAAAATCTTTTCCCCAGTAATCACAATTGGCATATGTCAAATTTAAGCATTTGTTCAAATTAATTGACCCTTATTACCAACTCTCTGGCCATAAGCATTTATATCAGATTGCGCTTCCAAAGCTATACAAAGAGTGTGGAAGGAGAGTTGGAAAAACATCTGCAAAGTCAATCATAACTCGCTATCTTGTTGAATTTTGTTGAATTGAAGTTGCATATCTGAAGCATATGGGAGTTTGAAAAGCATGTGTCTTCAGACTGATTGCTTTCAGACAAGTCACTTTCACACAGTGATCATGCTGAAATCTAGACATACCGCTAGCAAATCCGTTGGAGCTCATTAACTACACCTGAAACGTGGAATCAATAAAATCTGCCTTGTCTTTGTATAGAGACCCTCTGTACATGATGACAGAGCAGAGATGTTGTGATTTGGATGTAACTGTAGATGACTGCCGCTGAAGATTAACGCTAGTTTGAATTGGTTTTGGCACCAACAGTTTGAGATCTGTACCTTTTTTTTTTTTTTTTTTTTTTTTTTTTTTTTTTTTTTTTTTTTCTTTAAAAATTGAAGAAAAGTCAAAAAGCAAAATAATTACTTTGCAAGGTAGATGTATTTTTTGTTTTGCTGACAGGCTGTGGCAAATTTTACATTTCTCTCACGTTGACTCGTTTCCACTGCTCTGAATACATCACCTTGTTTCTTACTCTGATTGATTGTAGCACTAACCAACTGCACGCTAAGGTAGTTTAAGAAGCAACTTTTGGTGTTGCCCTATGGATTGTTTTTAGACCCTACATCTTTCTATCTTTAATTTTTCAATTAAAGATAATCCCCTTCCTCTACTTCTTAATGTATCCACAGTCGGCAGCAAGTCCCTAATATACACTATATTGCCAAAAGTATTTGCTCGCCCATCCAAATAATTGGAATCGGGTGTTCCAGTCACTTCCATGGTTCAATGGCCGAGCAGCTGCACCAAGACATACATCACCAAGTGCAATGCAAAGTGTCAGTTGCAGTGCTGTAAAGCACGCCACCACTGGACTCTAGAGCAGTGGAGACGCGGTCTCTGGAGCGATGAATGGCGCTTCTCCATCTGGCAATCTGATGAACGAGTCTGGGTTTGGCGGTTGCCAGGACAACGGTACTTGTCTGACCGCATTGTGCCAAGAGTAAAGTTTGGTGGAGCAGGGATTATGGTGTGGGGTTGTTTTTCAGGAGCTGGGCTTGGCTCCTTAGTTCCAGTGAAAGGAAGTCTGAATGCTGCAGCATACCAAGACATTTTGGACAATTCCAAGTTCCCAACTTTGTGGGAACAGTTTGGAGCTGGACCCTTCCTCTTCCAACAGGAGTGTGTACCAGTGCACAAAGCGTAGTCCATAAAGACCTGGATCACAGAGTCTGGTGTGGATGAACCTGACTGGGATGCACAGAGTCCTGACCTCAACCAGAACACCTTTGGGATGAATTAAAGTGGAGACTGAGAGCCAGGCCTTCTCATCCAACATCAGTGTGTGACCTCACAAATGCGCTTTTGGAAGAATGGTCAAAAATTCCCATAAACACATTCCTGTGCAGATTTTTTTCTGCTTTTTGCAGATGATATTGTCCTGTTGGCATCATCAGTCCCGACCTTCAGCATGTGCTGGCAGGTGTGAAGCAGCTGGGATGAGAATCAGCATCTCCAAATTCGAGAGTGTGGTTCTCGACCGGTAAAAGGTGGTGTGCCGTCTTCGGTAGTTTGAGAAGTCCTGCCTGTTATGGAAGAATTTAAGTGTCTTGTGGTCTTACTCACGAATGAGGGAAAGATGGAGCGTGTGATTGACAGATGGATTGGTGCAACGTCTGTAGCAATGCAGTTGGTGTAACGGACCATGGTCAAAAGGAGTTGAGTTAATGGTGAAGCTCTTGATTTACTAGCAATCTTTGCTTAATCCTCATCTATGGTCATAAACTTTGGGTAATGATCGAAAGGACAAGATCATGGATACAAGCGGCCAAAGTGAGTTTCCTCCGCAAGGTGGCTGGGCGCTCCCTTAGAGATACTGTGAGAAGCTGTGTCAGTCGGGAGGAGCTCAGGGTAGAGCCGCTGCTACTTTTACATCAAGAGGAGTCAGCTGAGGTGGTTCGGGCATCTGTATCGGACGCCTCCTGGAAGCCTCCCTAAGAAGGTGTTCCAGGCATGTCCCACCGGGAGGAGACACCGGGGAAGACGTAGGACACGCTAGAGACACTGTCTATCAGCTTGCCCGTACACGCCTTTGGAATCTCTCCGGAAGAATTGGAGGAAGTGTCTAGGGTGAGGGAGGTCTGGGCATCTCTGCTTAGACTGCTGTCCCCGTGAGCCGGTCCTGGGTTAAGCAGAGGAAAATGGATTGTCATTATGCAAGACTTCAGTTTCTAGAGGTTGCACAACACATTAAGCAACCTTATTAAACATTTAAGGAGCCATCATATCAAAGTATCTTCATAAGTTTACCTAGTCCAATGTTTTTCAATTCCAGTCTTCAAGGCCCACTGCACTACCCTAGCAATCTAGACATGCCGCTAGTAAATTTAAATTTAGTTTTTAGGTACGTCTAGCTTCCATCTTTTGGAGCTCAATAACTCTGCCCAAAAGTCATGGGGATCAATCAAATCAGACTAACTTGTAGAGACACTCTGGACCCTTGTGTCCAACAGCTGGAGTGTTTGCTTTTTGTTAACTCTATAATAATCTGTTGACTAATATTATAAATTATATTACAAATTAAGTCAAAATCTTAAAAATACAGGATAATCTTATAAAGACATACACTTGCTTTGTTTGCATAGATTATTTAAATGTGTGAATGTACTGAAACATAGATAATTGTTGAAAATACTGTCTTCCCGATTGTTAGTTAATGGTGTAGGGGTGTGAACTTCTTTTATTTTATTTTATTTTATTTATTTATTTTAGACATCTTTCCTCCGCAGGATAAATTCCTAAAAAGCTGAGCCTTTTATTGAGATTTATTCAGATGTCCTGGGGTACTCGCACTTAGGCAAAGCGTTCCTTTCTTATTAATCCTAAAACTGAAACAAAGCCTTGTAAAGTTTTGCATAAGGTCAGATTTTACATCATGCAATTGGCTTTTATTTTTCCCTGGTGTTGTTTTCATTGTCATTACCTTTTTGTCTTTTCAGCATTGGCTTGATGTTACAAAAAGCATAAAAAAACAAGTGAAAAGTAAGTATTACTCACCCTCTGCCTTTTCTTAATACTTTTCATGTCATCATAAAAGCCTAATTGAAAATAAAAACTGACATTTTCCTGTGAAAAAAACAAACACTTGTTAATGGCAAAATATTTTGTATGTTGTGAAATAATTGTGGTTTGTATATCTTTTAGGTTTTCTTCATTTACCTAAGCTTTTTACCCTTTGCATAATTTACTTATCTGTAACTTTGGTCTGATTTGTAGTTGGCCCACCGTACTGCCTTCACATGAGAGTCAAATTCTATTCTTCAGAACCGAACAACCTTCACGAAGAACTCACCAGGTGAGTCAAGACCATAAATCAAAGTAATTACTAGAAATGTCATGATTAGATTTGTTTTGCCTGTTTTGTGATTGTAAGCCAGACAATAACTGCACCTCAGTCAGCTCTCCTGAGTCGTTTTCACACAGGCTCCCTGTTTCAGAAGTGATCCAGAGGTGATGATGCAGCAGTAGTAGTAAAGTCGGTTGTAAAACTTGCAAATGATTTCTAAAATAATGTGCTAATGCAGTAGTTAATATTTACATTCACTGTGAGTTTCTGTGCTGTTTCAAGGACTTGTTCAGAGGGGTCACATTCTGGGTCCTGTTCTGGGTCTCTGGAAAGTACCTTGAGAGACAACTTGTGTTGTAATGGAAGCTATATCAATAAAATTTAAATAAATTGAATTGAAGGAGCCTCGTCAGCTGTGCGTCCAGGCAGCGTGTCAAAGTTGAGCTCTGCTCATGGAAATGAGGGTGTTGAGCGTGAGGCAGTAATCCAATCAGAGTTGACATTGCTTCCTGCAATTCCCATTGCAGTGGGAAGTCTTGGATGAGCCAGTGCATTTCCCAAACTGATGCCCGAACACCAGCTTCACCTGGTGGAATTGGCTGAGTTTCCCTGCAGCTTTTAACAGCCAAACAATGACCAGCCTCTTCTGTTTGTTTAACATCCTCGAAATCTGAACTAGACAGCTGTATTTTATTATGGAGTTAAAAAAAACTCAAAATCCAAGTGGGAATATTCATGGTTGGTTACAGTATAGTTCATTTAACATATCGCCAACAATTTATTCCATTAAGTGTTTGATTTCAATGACATTAAAAGTTTGTTTTTCTTCTGGCCAACTCGTTGAATTTATTATTTTTGTAATGATTCATTACACAAAGTAAAGTTGAACCCAGATGTGGCTAAAATATTAAAGTGCAGGCCTCCACACAACGAAATAGGGGGAGCGATGCAGCTGCCCGCAAAATCACTCGCATGCAGTGCACGTCCAGCCTAAGGTGTAAGAGTGCATACCTAGCACACATGTGAGGACTGTGCTTCTTACCAGTTCTTAAAATAACATAAATGTCACTTAAGATGCATAACATCACATATTATTAAATCACAAACTAAGCCAGAATGCATTATCAGAGTATGAAAAACTTTGTACAGGCTTAGTGCTTCCATAGGAATGATGTGATTAAAGAGCATCCGAGTGTTTCTAAGCAGATGCACTTAATTAATCGATCACAAACATTCACGTGTGTTTACACAATGACGGCGAGAACGGACAACGGCATTGATTTTTGCAAAAACGGCTGTGCTGTAGGTCACTCTAGGAAGACTTAAAGGACTATTTACACACAAAGTATTCTCCAGCCAAATGTGACTCCCTCTGCACAAAAGCAGATGAAATATTTAATTCAATAATTGGTACACTTTGTTGCATTTCTCTACCATTTTTGCAGTATTCCATTTGTCCATCTTCACTTTCTAAATACACGTAGGTTGTTGATTGTTAAATGGTTGATCACTTGTCAAACACAAAATTCATATTAAAATGATCAAATGTTCCCAAAATAAATTCTTTAAGTTTTGGCCAAATTGCAAAATATAAAAAAATTGTTCAAACTGTTATTGCTTTCTTTCCATTGCATATAGAAATAACTATGCTGTGACCATGTCTTTAGTCACCAATAAATCATATCATCATCAATAAAGCATGAATTGCCCTGGTGTTCAGTGCTATCAGTTTAGCATCAGATATTGTTACCTCATAACTGTATTTAATTGTATGACTTTTTTTTTTTTTTTGCTTTCAGATACCTATTTGTGTTACAATTAAAACAAGATATCCTCAGTGGCAAGTATGTGTTCCTTCTGCACTACATTTTAGCTCCCTGTTGTCTGTTCTGAGGAAAAAAAACATTGAATCTGACTCTTTGGCTTTCTCATCAAACGCCTGTGCCTTCACATTAATGAGCAGCAGTCCAGGCCTGGGCTACTTAAATGAGCAAGTTAACCCTTCAGTGCTATATTATCTCAGAAAGAAGTGTTATCCTCTTTATCGAACCGATCTTGAAGTCCCCACCCCACTGAACAAACTTACCAACTTTATATGTATCAGGGTACCTGCTCTCATGTTTGTTCAGCACATTCTTTGTGGATATCTAGTCTGATTATTCAGGCAGAAAAAGTGAGACAATGGCAGCAGACAAAAAAAGATAAGTTATCACAGCCTGAAAAAATGCTTGCATTCTTTAAGCAGTGACCCTCTTGCAGCTACTTTATCCAACTAACACTGCACGAAGGCCACTGTTTGTCCCCATGCTACCTTCAGAGCCGCCTGTGATCATGTCGGTCAATGGAACAGATTTAAAACAGTCATTAAACAAAGTGAGAGTATCAACCAGTTTTCACAACAAAGGACATGCAGCTTTTCCTTTCCTGTTTGATCTAAAAACTACTTTAAAATGATCACAACCAAAGTCACTGTCAGTATGTCTGTGATTATTGGATTTTGCAGAATTTTAATTATTTAATTCATGTAATTTTAGGCTAGAATGTCCGTTTGACACAGCGGTGGAGTTGGCTGCCTTCTCACTACAGGGTAAGCACCGTTTGCTCATTTGTTTGTCTATAAGATAGAAACTTCTTCATATTTAACATGAATATTAGAGAAAATAGTTTTGGTAATTCTTCACTGTTGTCTTCCAAAACAAAATAATCCACTTGCATGACTAAATCAAAAGGTTTATTTAATTTTGACATATTCAATTTCTTTTCATTGCCACATCTAAAAGAGGAGCGATTGAAACTATTTTTCACTGTTGATCATTTGTAGAGTTTGAAACTAATCCTACCCAGTGATTGTTTTATATCTTACCCGTTTACAATTTGTGGCCTCTTCATGGTGGAATATGTAATTAAGGAATTAGTCACATGATTTCCCGAGATATTAATGAAATGTGTGACGTTCTTTGGAGGACGGTACAGCTCTGATCCTTGTCAATCACATCATTACAGCACTGTTCACTGCAGACAGTTTTGATAGGTTGAAGAGCCACAGCCCTTTACTTCACCCCTCTCGTGTGGGGTATGCACCTCTTGAAATCAGTGTTTTAGCTTTGTTACCATCTTCAGGGTATGAGCAAATATAAAATGATGTCAATTTTACGCTTTCACCAGGTGGTTTTTCAGGAGTTTTGATAATCCACTTTATTGCAGGGGTGTAATGGAGACAATTTTTACGCATTTGCACATCTCTGGTAGCGCTGGTTGATGTAAAGTTATCAAAATCAACAGCAGGAGCTGCAATTGCAATAATTTGTTAAAGATTACAGCTGTTTCTGTCAATTTTGTTTTATTGTTTTTGAAGAGAAGTCTTGCAGGATGAAATGCAGAGTTATGGAGATGCAGAGAGAACTAGGATTTACACTCGTACAGAGAAAAACACTGTTCAGTGGAAACACCGGCCCCCTGCACCAGTGCTTTTATTGCTGATTCAGAATTTCACTAGAATTTTGCAAAAAAGTGTAATGTGACTGCTGAATTACGTGTTTTCCAACTTGCACAACTCGTAACAAAGGAACAGGTTTGCATACTTTTTAGTTGCTGCAGACTTACAAATGTATGCATCCCCCCAACATGATTTAATTGAACAACAACTCTGGACGAAAAGAGTGTATAAATAAAAGCACTTTACTGATCATTTAAATTTTTTCTTGTGCAGCAAATGTTTTTCTTAACCCAAGTTAAATAAATCTCATATTTTTGAGTGAAAAAAATCATTTTCAATGTTTGTCTTGCTATTTGGCACGTGCTTTATGCAATCTTGGATTAATTTTAAAGCTTTATAGCTTAATAGAAAAGTTAAGGTCATTGTGGAATTCACATTCCGATTACCGGTAGTCAATTAATTGTTACAATATTCAGTACATTATTCAACTATAAAAATAGTTGTTAGTCGCAGCCTTAATTAGAGTAGAAATGTATTCAGCCTTTTGTTCCAGCAGTAATAAGCTATTAACTAACTTAAATGGTCAAACATTAAGTATAAACCCGTAAGAGTCGATTAAGCGATTTCAGAGGCGCTGCAAACTTATTACGAGAAACATTTGTGGAATGGGATTGCATGTACAAACTGCTGTGTGCACGTACACACACACACTCCACAGTCACTGTGGGATAAATGCCAACTCATTAGTGCTCTATCCTTTTCAGAGGCCCCCTAATCCAGCCCCCTCTCTGTCTTTTCTTTTTCCCTCAGTTGATCTTTCTCTTTCTGTTTTCCTCTTTATTTTTTCTTCTATACTTATCAGGACCATACAATTTTGACATATTTTATGAGTTTTTATGTCTTCATTTTCACTTTGGTGGGTATTTTAAATAAACCAGTCAAGATGTAAATGAAGTGTACCCAGCTTTGATTTGAGTGTGTTGTATATATTCTCACAGCTCATCTGATTTTTGCAGGCTCAAAATGACCAGCTCACATAATAATTGAGCACTACAGGAGGTTGCATTAATCATAAAGAGCTAAGAGTTAAACTACAAATTTGGCTCAGTTTTCATCTCGCACAAGCAAAAGTTTGCATTTGATTCATCTTGACTTCAGTCTTGACTTTTGGTCCTTTTTTTGACAGTATGCATTTTTTAACAAGAAGTGCACAGGAGTTCACCAAATAATTGTCATCAAGGCTGCGTTTTATTAAGTGTTATTCTTTCGGTCGTTTTTGGTCCACACCTAAGTGCTATATAAAATAACTATCTTCTTATCTGTACAAAATTAACTGCACCAAAAAGAAAAATTACCTCAAACTTTCTAAAACTGACAAAAGCCTGTAGATGTGAAAAGACCCTCATTATCCCCTTCCAGGGCTTGTAGGTCAAGACCTTGCCAACTATGAAGTAATGCTTAAAATGTTGTCACTTTTAAGTAATTTTGCTCACTGAATTGCAAAGTTTAATCTGCAAACTAACCCACAAAAGTATGATTTTAAACCAATGGCTATATGTTTCTGTGTGATTTCAGCCGAGTTAGGAGATTGTGACCCACTAGAACATAGTTTAGATCTGGTGTCAGAGTTTCGGTTCATTCCTGAACAGACGGAGGATGTGGAGTTGGCAATGTATAACGCATGGAAGGAGTGCAGGTAAGCAAGATATTATATATTTGATCAAGTATATAGATTTTATCAAGAAGTCTCTAAACATCTTACTTTATCTACTTCACTCTGCAGTTTTTACAATTAAGTGTTTAAAAGTACAAAAATGCTCCGTTAGACAGTGCCTGGCCGAGTGGATTTAACAAAGTAAATGAGGTTAACAGTGACTGTTGGAAAGGTTCTGCAGTGATCAATACCATAATTCATTCTTTAAAACCACCTCAGAAGCCACATCCTGTGGTCATGGAAAGTGTTACTGTTTTCAGAAGAGTCAAGTTATTCGTCTGCATCAAAGATACAAATGTATATTATGACTTTGCGTACACTTATTGAAGCAATGTCATTGCGAATCATGCCATAATCAAGTCCCAGACAAAGATTAGGGTGTGGCTCTTTTGGGTGGGAAAATAAAAAATAAAAGTAAAAAATATTTTCTCTTTTTATTATTTTTTTTTTAGTGCTTTACTTTTGTATCTCATTTCATTTTTATTTTCCTTTTTTGTCAGAGGTCAGACACCGGCACAAGCTGAAATTAACTATTTGAATAAAGCCAAGTGGTTAGAAATGTACGGTGTGGACATGCACATGGTCAAGGTAAATATCACGCTATCATATACAATAAAGTCTGAATTTTCTTGTTTTACATATGTAAAGTTAAATTTGCATAGAACTGCTTATTAACTAGAATTGCTCTGCATGATGGGCAGGAAGGAAGTAATAGGATGTCAATAAGAACAAAAGTAAATTACATACTTTTTTATAATGACTTTTTCTTCTTTTTTGTCTTTGTGTGTGTGTTTTCATTCATTGTTTTATGTTGCAGGCAAGAGATGGTAATGAGTACAGTCTAGGTCTGACGCCCACTGGAGTTCTGGTGTTTGAGGGCCAAACCAAGATCGGGCTCTTCTTCTGGTGTGCTTCTTTAAGAAATAAAATGTTTATTAGGGCTTTATAAAAATACTTTTAAACTTTCTGGAGGTATGTCTTTGATGACCCTTCTCTTGTTTTTTTTTTTTTGTTTGTTTTTTTTTATTATTATTATTGTAGGCCCAAGATAACTCGTCTGGATTTCAAGAAGAGCAAACTGACACTTGTGGTTGTGGAAGATGATGAACAGGTGACCAAAAGCTCCCACACTATCATTTAACAGTAAACACAGTGTTGAAAATGCAGAACTTGCAGTCACTCCCATAGTAGTGACTCATCATAAAAGTATATCAGTTCTTCAGAAATACACCGTGTGATAATTATGACTGTGCTTGTCACATTTTGTTCCAGTTGAAGTCTGAATCATAAAATAAACAACATCAGAGCTATGTTTTTTTTTTTTTTTTTTTTAGTCGAGCATGTTTAGAAATACTCCTTTAAAGAATGTGAAGTTAGCTATTTGGGTAATTGAGGTTGTTAATGCACCATACCGAGATATCTTATGTAGCAAAGCCAATGATAGATGACATGATTTTTATAGTCAGCAGATCACTGCTCTGTTTAGGTTACATAACTGTTTTTTTTCTCAGGAGTACTGAAATCAGGTTGCTGTTCACATTGTGATTGATCGTTGACGGTGATTCAGTCTCCCAACTGGTTTCTAAAAACACATGTTGTCAAAAATAACCAACAACAAAAAATTAAAAAAATTAAAAAAAAACAAACCCCACAAACATGTGCAAATGAGGTGTATGCACAGGCCAAAGATAAGCTGGTTATTTGAAAGTGGTCCAAGAGAGGAAACTGCAAGCTGTGTAATAAGTACAAAATACAAAGGAAAAGAAAAAGATAAGGAAAGGAATGGATTAGCATGTGGGGGTGGCATAGATGATCTGTGCTACAGAGGAATCTGTAGTCTGCTCATGTTGCAGTATAGCATGTTGTTGTCTCATTGGTTGTGTCTCATGTGGGGGTTCCCCAACTGTCCAAGATATTTGGCTTGTTCAATATCGGCCAGCCCTTCGCCATTTGTCTGCAACATGTCTGCAAGCATCTCATAATGATCAAGTGCCAACTCTTGAACACCTGCTGAGGTCCTACCAGCCCGTCGGTGAACTCTTGTACTGACAAATGTGACCTAAAGTAAAACAAATCGGCCCAATGCAAATAAACAAGTTCCAAAATTCTTGCAATTCTTTTTGAGCAATGTTGACTTATATAAGACCCTCTGACTACAGTTCAGTACCCTGAACACACAGCTGAATATATTGTAAACATTTAGTAACTTCATTTAGAAGGAAATGACCAAAAAAGACCTGCCATGTTTATAAAAAAAAACAAAAAAAAAAACAAGTTTATATTGAACTCTTTAACCAACTCTTAACCCGACTAAATCAGATACAGATGCAGATACAAGTTTAGAAAAACATGTCTTCATATTTATACAACACAGTTCACTTAACATATTTGGTACTTGAGCAACTAGATTACAGCTATGTATGTTTAGCATTTAAATTGAAACCTTTTCTCTTATAAGCTAGAAACTAACGGGCACTTTCAGAGTGAACTCATTGTTGTTTTTTTTTTTTTACCCCCATTTCATTATGAGATGTTACTTATAAATTGGAAGTACAGTGCAATTCATTTCTAATCCCTTTACCGAAAATCTGATTTTTTTTTATTTTTATTTTTTTAAGTTGTTTTCCCCTTCACTAAAGGCGCTTTTTCCATCAGAAGGTTTCTATTTGGAAAAAAAAGTGCGCGCTGAGACGTTGAGCATTGTTTAAAAGAAAGAACAAGACTGAGTTTGCTACTGTAAGACCAGACATGAGAGGGAGAGCCTGTTTATGTCCACCTCATGGGTCTTTGAGAGAGGTTAATAAAGAAGCCTGCCCCCTCTGGTATTCCTGGTATGCACCATTTTCCTACACACTCTCACACAAAGTTCTTGCCTGTTACATGTTCCTGAGAGGACCCGACTCATCAGAGGAGGCTAACAGCAGCAGAAACACTTGATTTATTTAATAGACAGACAGGAAATGTAGTCAACTATTTTAGTAACTAATTAGTGCTGCAGTCATGTGGGGTGTTATGCTCTTTAATGACAGGGAAACTTTGTGAGACTGTTGTTAAAACATTTCCAGGAGCTGAGCTCAACTTTAAATCTTGATCAGATTTATGCCTTTGTTGTCTTTTATCCATATCAATCCCAGAAGAATTCACTCATACAAGCAAAAGTCATAAGATAACCTTTTAATCTCTCAAGTTAACAAACCTTGCAGTGTAAAACTTGACCATTTGGTTTATGGTCAAGTTTTAAATGTGAAGGGCTTCCTTCAAGTTTGCTCTATCCACTGCGCTTTAGACATTTTACTCCATAGGAATTTGGATTGAGGAATTTTCTTTCTGATAACTTATCTAACCTCACGTCAATCCATTTCAGGGGAAGGAGCAGGAGCACACCTTTGTCTTCAGAATGGACCATCCCAAGGCCTGTAAGCACCTCTGGAAGTGTGCAGTGGAACACCATGCTTTCTTTAGGCTGAGGGGGCCGGTTCAGAAGAACGCTGCACGACCTGGATTCATACGCATGGGATCACGCTTCAGATACAGGTAACAGATACGTAGGTACAACACTGGGTAAATGGCACCTCTTTCTTTGTTTCCCCAGTTATCAATATAAAACTGTCTTGCTGTCAAGTTAAAATAAGTTTATAATTTTTTTTTTTATTACACCTTAATCACTGGTGAACTTTCCAAAAAGTGTGATTAAGTGTGGATAAGTTATATCAAGCACTTCAGGCCAACATATACAGCACCAGACTAAAGATTGGCCACCAAGTGGTTTAACTGCACACTGGTGACTAGTAGGTGCAGGGGAAATATAGTTATGAAGGCTGCTGTTGGATTTGCAGTACAGTGCAGTACTCATTAGATTGTGAGAGTACTGCATCATTCTCTGTGCATACAGAAATTCCCTCATATGTTCACACAGATACTTGCAGTTGCACTGGGCAGGCGCTGGGTTTCAGCCTGCTGCCATTGCCAGCTTGTTCCCTCCTGTTTGTTTAAACATAACCCAGTTGGATAAACACTGATGGTAATGTTGATTTAACACATGGGGTTGAAGGGGTTTGTTGTTAATAGGTTATCGCCTGGATGGGTCCAGAGTTCAGCAAGGATCATGGCTATGCTGGTTATTAATGTGACAGTGACATTCAACCTAAAATCATCATGTATTATCTTTTTTACAGTTTTATATGGAACATCAAGAGTGAAATAAATATGTTGTGTTTTTGTAACCAGTGGAAAGACTGAGTATCAGACAACCAAGGCCAGTAAGGCAAGGCGGTCAGCCTCATTTGAAAGGAGACCCAGTCGGCGTTACTCCAGAAGAACCATGCGCAACAGAGGTGATGACATAAACCACACACTCACACATCTGGGACTGTTTCAGAGGGCAGGTCAAATAAACTCTGAGCCTTAAAACAAGCTGAAGAGAACTGATGAACCCTGACAGGGGCGGCCTCAATCTTTTAGGTTTAGTTCTACCAAGTCAGAATATGTTCACCTCCAGTGAAGCCAATGCACGAGGACTGTCAATAAACGGACAATTGGAGAAAAAAAAAAAGGGATTGTTGTATTTTACCCCTTGTTTTAAACTTAGGGAAAGAACTGGTTCAGGGGTCTAGGTGTAATATTAGAAGACAATGTAAGGATAGAAACTTAACCCGCTAATTGGGTTTATGAAGGGTGGACATGCCATGTGTGACGGTTGTTTCAGGGGGATAAGATGGGAGGGATAAGATTTTGACAAATTCAATTCATTCAAGAAAGAGAAAGAGAGAGTCTGCCAGTGAGCACAAAGTATTTCTCTTTTTTTTAGACATTGATATCAAAAGTTTTCCTCTCTTCAGAGCCCACAAACCTTTCACTACGTCTGCCTACACCTGCACAACACACAAGAATAATCTGTTTAATAGCTATGAAATGCCAGAAACCATTTTTTTTTTTTTTGGACTGACAGAAAATCTTGAAAGTGTGGTTTTACTTTGCCCTTACTGGTAATATTTTAACTCGGCAAGTAAAAATGGCAATGATTTCCATCTAAAATTGGCACCAGATAAAAGTAAACGGGTGTGAGTATTGTTTTTATTCAGTGCAGTTTGGATTTATGTTTCTTTGCCTTCTTATCTGATGATAATTCTTACTTTTATATTGTGTTTTTCAGGGCCACTGACCCCTCTCGAGTAAGTAAAGTGATGCTTAATGGGATTCTTCCATTGTCTGTTTTTGTTACTTTGTCTTTATTTTGTTAATTCTTTAATTTTTTTGTTTATTGCAAGGACAATTTTCATTATTGCACTGCAGTTCCCTGAATAGCTGCTGTTGCACACAAAATGACTTAATTTGTTCACAAAATTAAAATGCGCTTCCAGTTAAATACAGTATGTGAAAGTTCTGTACCAGACTCCATGTCGCACTGGTCCGTTTAGTCACAAGACTTGGCTTTAACTGTGATGCGGTGCCTTTTGTTGCAAGGTTGTGTGTGTGGGCTATGACATGCGTTCAGGCATAACTTAGTTTTTTTTTTTTTTTTAATTAACATAATTGCAGAGAGTCTAAGTTAAGCAGAATTGTATGTGTGCATTCCTCTAAATTGTGGCTGCTCTGTTATGCAGTATATAAGTGTTCTTTCCTAAAAACGTTTCTGAACATGGTTCTTTTTTTCTTTTAAGTATTTTTATTGTTCAGATGACAGTAAAATTCCAGTCACTTGCACTGTGAATAAAGTATTTAAATCTTTTTTTCTTTTTTATTATTATTGTTTTTTTTCCCTCTGCAATAAAGCGTTGTCTTGTTTTCAGGATTCTTTCTTCGGGTAATGGAGTCAGCTCCAGCAAAGACAACAAGGTGAGTTGTTATGAGTTATTGTTGATTTCAACTGGATACTGTCCCGAGGAACAAAACTGGTCAGAACAATACACTCGGGTCATCACATAGAAGAGGTGTTCATAAGATGCATATGTATTTGTCAAATGTGAGACAGCTAGTAGTATGAATCCATTTAACCAAAACATACAGTAAAATTAAAGTGGATTAACTTACAGATTTAAGCTTTTTAGATCTTCTCCTTTAATTCTTCAAATAATTTAATATCTGTGCATCTCATTCTCCCTTTGGACATGTGAAATTAAAATCTCTGCTCCCTTTTGTTAATAAAATAACTCCTCTCCTGTTTCTTTTTCAGAGTTCTCCCAGCAGAAGTGCATGGCCGGGCATGCCTGTGGTCAGCCCGGCAGCAGCTTCTGCCTGTGCACCGGTAGAAATTGAAGCTCTGCCAAGAAGTCCAGGAGGAGAAAAACGAAGGTTGGTACCTTCAGTAGTGAACTGTGCTACTTTAAACCCCTTTTTTTTGTCTTTGTTTACTACATCAAATACAAACACTGCAAATCTGATGAGGGTTTCAAGGCTAAATACTTTAAAAATTAATTTGTCAATTCATTTGTAAGTACAAGTGGTAGCTTACAGCTGCTCCATGCTTACTAATGATGAGGGAAAACAAAACCGGATTAGAGAAGGTGGGGAGAGGCTTGACTGATCCCTGTTGGGTGCTGAAGGAAGTGGCTGGATGGCTGGATGTGTTTTTCATTGGCTAATGCCATGTGAGTGGCTTAGCATGGCTTATCCACTGACTGTCTTGTTGTTTCCAGAGAAGGGACAAAAGAATGAAAGATAGTTGCATGACGAAAGTGTGTAATGATGGGCAATTATTTATTTGTACTTTGGTTTACCTTTTCATTATTTTTTTTTTTTTTCTTCTTTGTTTGCCATATTTCTGTTTACTGGTCAGACTCATAAGTTGGCTTGACACACTGTTCATGTTTCATACTTATGAAGTTACACTCTTTTTAGGATCTTTTCTGTCACTTTTGATTACTCTGAGGTTTGCTTCCTCCGAACCAAGTATATGAAAGTTCCATGTCCTTTTCTTCTAGGATTGGTATTTAATTTCCGGGTTCACTTAAAACCTGTTTGTGCATATGCATCGTCCACTGTTATACATTTTAAGTGTTTCCTTGTTTGTTCCAGTATTAGCATGTTCTGAGGAAAAATTGGTCTTGTCTGGAGACAGGTTGGGTAGGTACAACGAAACACCGAACCCTGGCTTTGGCTTTAACCAATCACTGTGCAGGCTTCATGATTTGGCTTTGGAAAAAGATTTTCTCGCAGTGGTCAGACAGTGGGTCACCGTGTTGTGCTGTCTGACCACGTTCGATCAGCATGAAACGTAACCTAATTGGTGCAGGAGCTGTTGTGATTTGGGATGCTGTGCAGGGATCTTGTATTTGGTAGCATGAATCAAAGATGGGGTATGATTTCAGCTATGGATCTGTTTCGTTTAACTTTGGTGCCTTCTGCTGGGTAGATCTCTTTAATTTCAGTTATATAATGTCCTTCTGTGCATCCTGTCCACCTGCCCCTCCCTAAACCTTATAATTCTTTATTATATAAAAATATTAAAAAAAATACATGATATAGTATCTGAAGAAGGAAGGAATTCCAATCATTTCCATTGAGTATGATATTAGTATATAGGATACTATACCTCCACCATAGAAGAATTCTGAAACAGAGAGAAGTCTGATAAGTTGATGCTAAATAAGCCGCAACAACCGTTTCCTGTCATTCTTGAAGGGTAGTCATTTTTTTTATATCCCCCATCCTGATAAAGCACCAGGCGACTGTGGAAAGGAAAAATTCCCCTTTTTAGCAGAACCAGATTCAGGAAGGACAGCAACAATAAAACCAAATCACAAACACCTGCTAGGAAGAAGGAACACTGGTTAATAACAACAACAATAGTGGCATATTAATGAAATGACTTTGATTTTTTTTTTTTTCCCCCATATAATGCTAATCTCTAGCCATTTTTTAGAATCACGTGATATGTGATCGCATATCACGATTGGCGCACATAAGTAACCACTTGTGCTTGTGCTGTTTTACTTTCTGCTTCTCCCCAACTGCAGTTGAATTTCATTTTCAAAGTGAAGGTATAAGGTGAGAGCAAACCAGACTAAGACTACAAACGTTTTCCTAATGATCAAATGAAATATTATACCCTCACAAAGTCTTAAAGCATCATTGAGTTTGTCATGTATACATGCCAGCATTGCTTTGTAACGAAGGATTGCTTCAGAAATCTGTCCAACCATTAAAAAAAAAAAAAAAAAAGAAGGTTTTTACAAGCACGCCTACAAGTGCTACAGCCTCTGGTGTGCTCCAACCATGATGAGATCAATACTGAGAGGGCCTCGGCATTATTGTTGTCATCAGCCCACTGACTCAGTGGAGGTGAGGAGGATGCTCTCAGACTGACATTGTTACATCGCTATCATTTCAGCTTATTCCTGTTGCACTTTTCCTTTCACTCACATGCTTTTCATCCTTTTTGTTACAGTGTCACTAATGTTTTTTGCATTTTGCACACAAGCCTCAGTTGATCTTCAGTCAAAAAGGAAACAATTGAAGCTCACTGCACAATCATATCAACCTTAAATTTAGTAGTTTAGTAATGATGATTCAAAGTTTGGGGCACATGTACTCATTCAAATAAATTAGTGCCGTCATTTCAGGTGGATATGGAAAATTACTAATAAATACTAATATTTATATAAATGGAAATTTTAAATCGAAGAATCCGTCTGTCATTTTTTCCATTTTGTGCTTGTTGTTTTGTGCACCAGTCTCCCTACAGCTCTGTCTACCTGAATAACATGTTTTTCTTTGCCTGTAATTGTTGTCTTTTCTTTGACCTTTGTTCGTGTCTGCAAGCTACTTCACATCTCTAAGCATTATCATTAGTGGATAGGTTTTGCATCATTGCATTTGAAATCATTTTAAAATTTATCTCTGTTGTCAATGAGACAGTATGGAAACTATGAAGGTTAGTAAATGTTTATCTGCTGACCATTTAGTCAGTAACAATTTTTAGAAATCAAATACTCCAGGTTCTTTAGCATTGAATGTATAAACACTGTAAATATAGTCACCAAACATGAATGTGCAGAAGATGGTAACCCCTCTTAATCCTGTGTTTTGGTTTGCATGAAAACAACAAAACTGATCTGATCGTATTGGATTTTAGAATCGTGGTGATAGAACATTACCCCCCCCCCCCCCCCCCCCCCCCCCCCCACACACACAAAAAAAAAAATTAACTTTTTTTTTTAATCATTTTTTTTCTCCTGTGCATTTTCTCATTTATTTTGTCTCAAAAATTAAGCAAAAAAGATATATTTCTAAAATCCACCTTTTAGCAACAGTAACTTAAAATAGCTGTTTCCTGTATGACTTAATCTGTCTGTCACATTGCCGTGGAGGGATTTTGCTGCAGTGTTTCACTTCATCAAGGCTTCAGGGCATCCTTCCATTCATGCATAGCTCTTGTAAAGTCATCCCACAGCACTTCCAGTACGTTGTGGTCTGGGCTTTGACTAGGATATGACAAAAACTTGGGTTCTTGTGTTTTTCAGTCATTCTGATATAGATTTTCTGGTTTGCTTTGGATCATCATCCTTTCGCATGACCCAGTTATGACCGAAGTTTAGCTTTAGGACACATGGCCTCATATTTGTCTAAAAAAAACTTCATGGTCCACTCAATGACTTCCATGTGCACAGGTCCCATGCCTGCAATACAGTCCCAAATCATCATCACTCCACCGCCGTCCCTCACGGTGGTTATGAAATATTTCTGCTGGAATGTTGTGCTTGATTTTCGCTAAATGTTGTTGGTCTCATCAGACACTTTCCTGCTTCCATGTTCTTTTCAGCCAGAAGAGCCTTTCTCTTGATTACTCTTCAAAACAAACAAACCTGTTCATTTTTATTTTAACCGTGCTGTTGGGGGCTTCAACATATATTATGCTCAGTGAGGTCTCTAGTATCTGAGATAGATTGTATTTTTTTAAATTTTTTTATTTTTTTAGTATTTCTCAGTGCACTGCATGGGAAGTTTAACAGCTGTCTTGAATGTTTTTTTTGTTTTTTTTTTATGTTAATCCTTTTCACTGTCATACGTAAAACTTAGTTTTGTAACAGTTTTTTCCATCTTCACTTCTTTGTGGTGTGTAAACACCTGAATGTCAAAATATTTGCTTTTATACGGGTCTATGCACCTGCTGATCAGTTAATCAAGGGCTAATAATTAACTGTACCCAGCTGCAACTTACTTTTCTCATTCCTACAAAAGCTGTAACAAGGTAATTCTGGCTTCTTTTCTATTAGCTAGATAATGGCATGGTGAAAACGAAGTTGCATGTTGTTGGTGAGAGGTCGTAGTTTCCCACTACTAAAATCCAGTACAATCAGATGATGTTTATCATGTTTTTACACACACTGAGGAAAAAATAGGATTAAAAAAGAGTGCACAAACATTCGCATATGACTGTGCTGCTGACCAGATTACCAGATAATGCACCTTGATGTTTTTATTTTTATATACATTTAAACTAAGAATCAAAATTTAACAGCTTTGTGGGCCAAGTAATTTCAAGCACGATATATATATATATATATATATATATATATATATATATATATATATATATATATATATATATATATATATATATATATATATATATATATATATATATATATATATATATATATATATATATATATATATATATATATATATATATATATATAATATACATACATACATACACACACACAAAACGAACTAAAGATGAGGTAATTGGCATAAAGTGCAAGTAGCCAAGTGCAAAACCTTAAATGACTGTTTTATGAAGTTTAAAATAGAAACCTTTGCTGCACTGTAATGAATATAAAATGGATAAATTAGCACCAATACACATCTTTTTTGTTTTTAAGTCTGCTTTTCACATAAGGCTGTAAATGTGCACATCACAGTGTACAAAATGAGTTGCACATTCTTTCACACTCTTGTCATCTACTTGGGGCTGCGTTGTCTCGTGCTTCCTCTACTTTGTATTATGTTTAAATGTTACAAGCCGTTTCCTCCTTTCTCATTTTCATTACTTTTTTTTTTTCTACCCGCCATCTTTTCAGTGTTGCTTTTGGTTCACATTGACCTCACTCACTCTCACACTCCCCATTTTTACTTCCACTTCCCATTTGTCCCCTTCCCCATGACCTTCATTGTTTCGTCCACCCTGTTCTCCTCAGGTCTCCTCCCTCCATCCACCCTGCCTCTGTCTCATCAAAGCTCCCTACAAGGAGTTGGACACATCCGACCAACTGCCAGCGCTCTCGCCTCCTATACTGATATGATTTTTGTGAGCTACCATCGGGATGACTTGGCCTTGAAAAGCTTCTGCCATTTGTGGTAGTCAACCTACTGTACTCAAGAACCTACTTTATTAGACGAAGCTTTCCTTGGAAGTAAATCCCATGTCTTAGTAAATCCTGCACAGACTGGCATTTCTGCAGCTTGGCAGCACACTGTTTTTTTTAATTTTTTTTATAATTGCCATCTCTGCACCTCAAACCACTTCACGTATAAGAAGTGGCTGTGTTATTGCTCCTCCCTCTGTCTTCCATCTCTAATTTTTTTCATTTTTCTTTTCCTTAAGTTTTTTTTTTTTTAATTTATATTTTTCCCTTCATCCCCCCTCCCCCCACCCCTCGACCTTCCATCTCAGCCTCATGATGAAACTGGCTAGTTGGGTGAGATGGTATCAGTGTGAGGCTTAGGAATTCAATTCCACTCTCGACTCCTGAGGATACAATACTGAAGGTCACATAGTTTCTAGACAGCAAGTCCTCCTCTCTTCCTTACTTAGTTTTTAGTCTAGGAGAAAAAATGTCTCTTTTTTTCAGTAACTTTAAAATTTGTGAGAAAAGAGGGGAAACAAAACAATTTCTATGTTAAGTGTCAATCACATCTTCTGGTTTTTACAAAGGAATTAATGACCTGCTTTGTATTACATCTGTTCTTTGCATACCATGAATCTCCTGTGCTTTGAACCTGTTGGATAAGAAGACTGATATCTAACTAGTGTACAAGTTTGTGTAAAAGCATGTACAAATGTAAACCAAAGAATATAACTTTGTTTCCTCAGTCAAAGGTGCATTCCAAAAATTTAAGATGAGGTTAAGTTTGAAAGTGATAAGAAATGCCCAAAGATTAGCTTTCGACTTGATGTCGTCTGCTTTTTTTTGATTCCCCAATATATTGTAGCTGCTTTGATCAGAGATGTAATTGATAGCATTTTCTCATCCAACCTCTGCCATTATGTTGTAAATGATTAAACTCTTAATCAAAGTTAAGTAATAAATTCCTGATGTAGTTGTAGAGCAGTTTGTTTTGTGAATACGCTGGTGTAGACAATCAGTCATCCAGGTCATGACAACTCTGAAAGGCTGGGTCAGGGCAACTGGATTTCCTTTGCTTTGCCTTAAAGATGTTTCACCTTAAATCATAAGGCATCGTTTCAGATTTCACCTATCAAACACTTCCAGTGAAGCCTGAATCTCCCACCCAGGCAGTTGGCATTTTGACTCGTGACAGAAACCAGGTTAACAACCGATAGGGCTCAGAAGACGTGAACATCTCAAAAGCAGTGATGAGAGCGTAAGTGATCTGCATATGACTTTAACAGCTTGTGAGCTTGAAAGTTCCCGACACTCCAGTCAAACTGCAGATCCCATTTGGTTGGAAGGTATAGCAACTTCAAGAAAAAAGAAAACGAGGTCTAGTTGCCTTGATACAAGCCTCTGGGAGTTTACGTGAACATAACTGGACATGTCTCATTTAAGAGGGTTATTAGAAAATGACTAAAGTCAAAAATGTGCGTAGATGTCTGTTAAAATGGTAACTGACATCTCGGATACTTGACTGTGAAACTGTTCGTAGCACAGTTCGACCATAAAAGCTCAACAAACTTTATTGCTTGGGTAAATGTTGACATGCCTGCAACCAAACAATGTTTAGCTTTTTAGTCATTAAAAACGGGAACAACAAAGTTAAGTCCTTTTTAAAATCTATTTTCTTTTGTTCGTTCACACAACACAATTTATAAATTCGTGAGAGGATGTGCTTCAGTATAAACCAAAAATATCTCAACATTTTTCAAGTCCGTTGTATTTAATTTGTTAATATGCGTCCATTTTTGCATGCCAGGCCCACAAACGCATCCAAAAAACAAGTGTCAGTGACACCTGCAGGTGGATGTTATTATGATGCATTATCCGTGAAAGGCCAAGTCTTTTAGGAGCAGACACAGCCAGATGATTTCCCAGTGTGTCAACAAATGTGTAAGAAAATCAATGAAATGCCTAAAAATATGTCCTGTAAGAGATTTTGTATTTTTTGTCCTCTGCATTGCATAATATCATTAAACCTTTAAAGGAATCCAGAGAAATGTAAGTGTTTTAAAAAGGCAGATTGATCTGGATGCCTTTGAACTAGGATCCCCTGATTTGATCTTGATTTGAAGATTAAGATCTTGATGGGATAAGTTGGGTTCTGCAGTGGTATGTGGTTGTATCAGTGCTCTTAGCAAAGGTCATTTATATTTCTGTAACAGAAAAAACAAACGATCTTAGAGCTACCTTCAAGGCCACGTCTTTTTCAAGGACACGCGTGCATTTTACAACAGCTCAATGGAAAACCACATTCTTCATACAATACTAATGCCAGACTTAAAAAGAAGACTGTACAGGTACTAGACCTGTGTGCCTGGAGTCCTGATCCGTCCCCAACAGAGCATGTGTGGATCACTTGAAAATAAAATGGCCTAAAATGCGACAAAAAGTGTATATTAAGAAGTGAACTGAAACTGATGAGGGGGTAAAATATGAACCTTTTTGTGTGTGTTATGTTAATTATACAATAACGTATGCAGTGATTTGAACACACATGGGAATGGACAAGATTACAGAGTAGAAAACTACTAAAGGATGTTTGCTGAGCAGATGGGATGTTCTGCTGTGTGTATGTGTTTCACTCCCTGGTTTATGTTTGATTCCCATGTGATTGTCGGAGGCAGTCTTACAGTCCGCTCCTAGTGTCCTTCATGGTTTTCTGCTGCACACATGTTATATACATTTGACTTTGGAGTCTTGGGGCAAAACCATTGTACTTATTTCATCTGTTTCATATGTTGTCCTTTAACTCCCACTCTCTCCAGGCAGTAATATACAAGATCCCTGTTAACTTATGCTGTATCTTCAGGCTACAGAAATATGAAGTAAATACTCAGCTGCTGGAAGAGCTTCTAAAATAATATCTTGGTATCAAAGGTTTAGCTTCGAGCACTTCTACAAATATTACCTCATGTTATTTCCCTCTGAAGTTATTATTCTTGTTGAATACTTGTGTACATGGAGAGACTTTGGTTTTTATAACTGCATTCATGTATTACATTGTTGTTGTTGTTCTAATTTTGCTTTTGGTGGCATATATGGATGCTGTTCTTCTGATAAATGTGTCAGTTTAAGCATCACTGCAGACTCCACTCATAATGGATGACAGAGGTAAGCTGTCTAGTGCTGAATCCTTTTGTTCCAGTTTTGCTTAAAACAAACTGCTGTCACTCTCATCGTTTGTGTTACATTTAGATTTTAAAACAGTTTTCCGTCCGTTGTTTGTTTTTTTTTGTTTTTTTGCGGCCCCAGCTTGCCCATGGCTGCCGACCTGTTGGAGACGTGCATTGATGATGTCCTCAAGGCTCCTGCTGCTCCCTCAGTTACAAATGCGGAGGAACTGGGGCCATGCAGTGCCTACGCCACTTCCAGTGTGGCGGCTGATGATCTCAGTATGGCTGGTGAGGCTATAACGACCATACCATAAAACAGTATTTAATGACAAAAGGATTATTTTCCTAATACATTGTAAGTAAGTAAACAAGAGCAACATCAAGTGAGAGTGGAATTGAGTAAATATTTACAATTTCAGTTTTCAAAATATGTATTTTTGTCATTTATCAGTTTATGGACCTAAAATGAAGCTGAAATTGATATACGTATGTATTTAAAATGGTTTTCGCATTTTTCAAGAAGCAGCAGCTCGTCTGAAGCAGTTGGAGTTGGAAGGTAGTCCACTTCCTGCTCCTCCAAGAAATAATATCAACGTTAACATAGCCATGAACAATCAGGTGAGTGGTCTCTTCTGCTAAAACCAAGGCTTCAGTTGCCTTCACGATGTAGGCAATCTATCTGCTCATGTTTTTTATTTTTTGTTTCACATTTGCTCAACTCCACCAGGAGGATGTGGTGAAGCTCACAGAGAAGTGCAGCCTGAATAGCACGGGTAGCAGTCCGGTCGTCACTCCACTGCGCACCCCAGAGGACCTGAAGAGCAACATCCTGAAAGCTCAAGCCGAGGCTGGCACCTTCAAGGTGCAGAATAAACTCTGCAGCATGTGACGAATAGGAGACAACGAGGAGAAAACTGCAATATCACCAACCATTACAATGCAAACAATTTTAATTGTCCATGTAATGTTCAATTAATCCAAAATATGTAGGATTTAGAAGCCTCATAATTGGCTTAGATTTATCACCATTGTTTTTTTTTTTTTTTCTTACTGCATTTCTTATGAGTTTAATTCAGCAATTATACTAATTAGAAACAAACCACATCAAATCAGAATGAAGCAGCTTTGAGAAATGATTGCAGCCTTGTTGTCGTCACCACGAGACATTCGACTTTCTAGATGGTTGAAGTTCAACAGTCTAAAGGTTTCTGGGACAACTTTACCGGTTTCTGAGGTGCATGAGAAAGGGAAATGTCTAGGAGTCAAAACTCCAGCACTTTATTTGACTAATGTGTTTAAGCATCTGGCCTTCATCAGGGTCATCACAAAACTCCTCTATGAAGATATTCATCTGTCTGCTTATGTTTTTCTCTGTGAAGGGGCCTTTAGAGGAGCATGTGGTGATGGTTGGAGATAAGAACTGTAACTTGCAAGAGGCCTCTGCCAGGTAGGAGCACACAGTTTTACAGGAATACAAAAAAAACATATTGCCTATATTTATTATCTTTAACATGAGGGCATGAAATTACTAGAAAACAAGCAAGGAAAACTGCACTGAAGTCCTTTGTCGCAGGGCTACATATGTACATAAATTCACCAGATTCACAGTGTGTTTCTTAGTTTACAGCAAACGTAGAGGAGAAAACCCGCTGCGACTTGTGCTTTGTCTTGAAAAGGCAGTTCTCCCTCTCCATCCTAATTCATTCAAAAGTCATGCAGTTCAGTGTCCCAGCCAATCACAGCACTCCTACTGCTACAGCCAATTAATCTGTTGAATATTTATGAAGTGTCTTGGTGTAACTCAAAGTTTTGCATCATCGCGTTTCATTTGCATGAACAGAACTTGACACAAGGAGAAGCCAGATGTTGACCCTGACTCATTTTGGAGTCTGTTATTTGGTAAAATCAGAAAAACATCAAGATTTTGTATGTTTACTGTTGCTTGCAGTTTGAATGAATGTTGAATTATTGAAGTGAAATATGCAGTAGTAACTATAGAGTTTACTAAATGTTTTCATGATTAGAAATCTAATAACTGATTATTAAACCCACATACGATCTTGTACTATTATTTTAATATAGTTTGAAGGACAGCATGTGCACATCTACTAGTATCTTTGGTATATTGTATAAGGTCAGGATTTGCTTTGTCCCGTAGTCTCAGCTTATGTTAAGAATCATGTTGGATGTCCATAAACCAGACTGAATATGTTACAGCGATGCAGTAGGACACACATTAAGGACTGTGTGTCGTCTGTTTACCAGGTTGAAAGTGCGCACTGGGCGAATGGGCAGTAACACATCCCTGACTGTTGGCAGTCGTCCTGACACCCAAGACTCCTGGGATCTGCTCACGCCAGCCTCGCTGGTCTCATCTGCCACTCCCAGGTTGGTGTTTGTTGGTACTAAGTACTTTTGTTTGCATGATAAGTTGTAACATTTCTATCTGACAAATGTTATTTTTTTTGTTTTCTTTTCCCATTTTCTGTGGCTTAGCAGAAACGACAATTTGATCACTAATAATTATATTAATGGGAAGGGATGCACAGAACATTTTCAGATATGTAAAATGATGTACTGTTGACGCTAGATAAATGACTAGACTAAGACTTGAGGAAAAGATCATGCTAAAATGAACTAAGCTGTGATCTTGTATAACAGAAAGAGCATCTCAGTATATGCATAGTTTGCATTTTTTTAAACTTGAATTAACACAATTTTGATCGATCTATCCTTGTAACGTCATTAATTTGATTTGAATGGATGTAGTTTTTTGATGCAGCTTCAGCAGTCCTGGTGTCATGTGCAGGACTAGATGTTATCTGTGCATGTGATGGAGTAGTGCACAAGTAGACATTTAAATTTATTTACATTAAATGTCATTGTTTTTGATTGTTTTTTTTTGTTTTTTTTTAAAGATTTTGTGGTGCATGAGGCTGATATGGTACACCACCTCAACCCACTGAGCTATACAGGGCCCCAGCTTCCCCAGCTTGTTATTCAGTGACCACAACACTTAATCTTCTTAAACAGTTAAGACCACAGTAGTTGGAGAGAGCAGGCATTCATCATTTAATCATGAAGTGAGGAGGACCGATAATTATTAGAAGTATGAGAGTAATGATGAGTTTAAAGAATACAAGGGGCTTTGTAGTTTTCCTTCAGTGGTGCCAAACTTACTTTATTTGCTTTAATTTTCCAATTTGTTACTCCTAACTACATGGAGCTGCATGACTCAGACAGGATGAGAAACATCAATTTCAGGTCAACATACTAGTGACGAAGGCGCTGCTTGTTTGTAATCTTTGCTGACATCTGTTGGTGTGTTTAAGTAGTGTGGGCGTGTGTGTCGGCGTGCGGGTGTGTGTTCTCTTGAGTCACATGATTTGATTTCTGCCTGGATACTGCCTGCAGAGAGTGACACACAAGAAAAACAGACACATATGCATGCTTGATCAGACAATTCACAAATGCTGCGCGTCTCTGGGCTCATTGATGCAGCAGATGCTTCCATGGGTTTGCTGTCCTTGAGTTATCACAAGTGGCAATGTGTGGAATGCTGTCATTTTTTTTTTGTTTTTTTTTGTTTGAGCCTCTACATTTCAAGAAATGAAACGATACACTGTTAGACGTTGACTCATTTATGTGCTCTTTCCATTCTTTAGTGCTGAGAGGTCAGCAGAGGATTTAAACCCGTCTGTTCCCATGATCCCAGCTGCCAGCGAAGGCTTGGCTCCAAAGGTAACACAATTATTTACTGATTAGTCATCAGTGCAATGACTCCATGCAAATAACTTGCTATTGTACCTTTTTATATAAGTTGCACTGGTACTAATAGACTTAAAACATTTACAAAGTGTCTATTCTGAAGAGCCTGAAGGTGATATTGTGTGAAATATGGATTTATAAATTCACAGAATCAAGTGTCCATTTATAAAAGGCGAAAGGCAAACATATATATATATATATATATATATATATATATATATATATATATATATATATATATATATATATATATATATATATATATATATATATATATATATATTTCTTTTTTTGAGAATGCTGGGGAAGTTGGCAAGCAAGATTACCCACTGATGAGATTTTAAAAGCATTTCTCCATAACCTTTTTCATGAAACATTAACGTTACCCTTCAGTGCTAAAATGTACAGCCACAACAAATATCTGAGATGGTCACATCACCGTGGCGACGATGTTCAGGGGAAGATCTGTCAGCGTTGCGTTTTAAAATGGAGAAATGAAAGACAGCTTCATATATCTGATAATGAGCATGATGTAAGGAGCGCTGTTCATTTACGCCGGTGTTCCTCTAGCGAGTCCTCGAAGGCTACTGGCCTACATGTTTACTAGGTTCCCAGCTCCAACACATCGGATTTGGTTTTCTAGAGCAGGGAAACGTCTCAAACGTGAAGGTCCGTCGCCTTTTAGTGGATTGGGAAACACCAATTTTCCACTGTTGAACGTAACACAACCATAAACACCTCTGTGGTTTCATCTCTAAGGTTGCGTCGTCGACAGTAGTAGGTAACGAGTTTTACCGCTCATATGTTGTGTTAAAGAGCGTTTCCATTGCGCTGCAGGTTAAAGCCGAGGATTTTGACCTCCACGTCACTCCCCCGCTGTCGGAAAACCTGATCGACTTCACTGATCCGACTCCACTGGTAGGTGTCGAACCGTTTTAGACCTCAAGTCATTTTTACATTTTGAAATGAAACCAGGCTGATGTGGATGGAGCCCTCGTCTGGCTGCAAAGCCCAAAGTACCACAACCACACAAAACTGTGTATACACACTCCCCCGGTGGTATAAGCTTGCTTCCCGTTCCACTCGTCTTGTCAGTCCAAAACGTTCGGCCTCATGCCTGGTCTACCTTGCTATATATTCAGCTGCACTGACAGAAAATGAGCATTTGCATGTGCATGAGCATGTGCTGCTTCGGTAATAGCAGGGTTTCTTCTGGACATGCCTCACGCCCGGTGAGCTGCTAGACTGTAGCAGCTCACCGGGCGTGTCACCGTCAAGTCAAACGTTCAGTAACACATTAATTAATAACTCTGTAGGAGATCATTTCCTTCTAAACCCAGAGCACACCAAAGGCCATGTTTATCGTTCCATTTTCAACTTCATTTCCAGCGTATTGATAGACACATGTGAATCTGTGCTCAGGCACTTTTTGTACAAGGAGAAGTTTCAGAGACCTTCTGCTTGTGTTCCAGCTACCACCAGCGCAGGCCAAGCCTCTGATCACTCCTCGCTGGATCATTCCTTCAGCCGCTGTGAGTGCAGCTCCTGATCTTCCTTGTAGCCTGACAGTTAAGCAGTGTATCATATATTTGCTTTTGTCATCGGTTCTCTGTCAGGAAATGTTGAAGTTGACTGTCATGCTGGTACTCGGGGTTTAGTGTGGACTTGCATAGTTGCTTTACAGTCTATAGCAGATGTAGAAGCTGTGCAGGAACTGACATCCATGCTTCTTCCTCCTCCTCTTCTAATGCAGCCTCCTGGCATCTTTACTAACGGCCTGCTCGACATAGACCCCCCATCTAAGGTCTCCCCTCTTCTCCCAGCCCCTCCCCACCTCGATCACGCACGTAATGCCATCTCTGCAAGGTAAAGTTTTTTTGTTTTTTTTTTGCATTTGGAACACAAAGCAGTAAATTTGTTTGTAAACCTTTGTAGTCTGCTGAAATGCACTAATGAATAGAAAGGTTCCACCGGATTTACAAGCCTGGCTGCTTTTAGAAAGCACTTCGCAACACTGCTCAGTTTGTAAAACCAGCTCGGTCCAAAGAAGTTCCTGACTGGCAGCGCGCAAGTGGCAAAATGAGTGATGAAACACTTGAAACTACAGTCTTGTTAAACTAGTCTCTTACCAAGTGAGATATTTTATTTGATAAGAGTTTTAATCTGTTTCTTAAAGTACTTTAGTTGTTTTCTAAGTGTGGTTTTACTTATCAGGGAATTTAGAAACATTTTGTCTTTACTTTAACATAAAGTGATTCATTCATAACCTCAAGTCAAGCGCAACAAATGATATATTATATAGTCATGACTTATTAAACCAAAATGCAGAAGGCAGGCAGTGTGGGAGAGCTAAAGCCACCCTGAGTGCTGATCAAATGCTCTTGATTAATTGATCATCAGCAGATGTGTCAATCTTTATAAAAGCAGAACTGGGGTCATATAAGACCATTTTCAAACATTTGAAATCAAACGATTCTACAGTGATAGAGATAATCCACAAGTGGAAAAGATTAAATCTTTTCTTTTGACAATCTTCTCAGGAGTCTACATCCAAGCAAGGTCACCTCAAGGTCAGACTGTGCAGTTCTCAGAGAAACTAGAAGAAAAAAAAAAACAAACAAAAAACAGAAGAGCTACGTCTCAGACTCGACAGACCTCCGTGTCTGCGGTAATGTAACTGGAAAACGGCTGAAAAAGTCGTCAGGCGAAAGCCCAAGTTTACAAAGTTGCATCTGAACAAAAGTCTTTTGGACCATTCTTGACGATAAAATATAAACTCCATATCAGCCCTAAGGCTTCATACCAAATCTGAAAACATGGTAGTTGATTTTTCGTAGCCACAAGACCTGAACTCTTTGGTGTACAAATCAATTCATAACCTACTTGTTGGGTGCAGAGTATTCTGGAGTCAGACGTGGGGCCGTCTGACAGTGAAGCCTGACCAAAGGCGGCTCATGCAGCAGGGTTATTGATCTGAAGCAGAATGAACCAGAGTGGTTGAAAAAGTGAAAGATCAAAGAGCAACAGGGTCCAGACCTCAACCGCACGAGGTCCTGCACCTCGACCGTGCATGTACGTGCACGTACAGACCCCAACAACTTAATGATGTGAAACAATGATGTGAAGAAGAATGAGTGAAAATTCCTCATCAACAACGTGACCTTCTGAAAAAGTCATACAGCAACGATTACTTGAGGATGATTCTGCAAGGCTTTAAATCCTTTGATCTACTTGTTTTAATGCACTGCTTCTGCATTTTGGCTTATCTTTAGTTTGATAAATCAAAGTTTTATTTTTGTTGCTGAATATATTAAATTGTATTGAAGACTCTGTAAGGACCAGGTGAGGGTTTTGTTTTTGTTTTTTGTTTTTTTTGTAGTAAATATCGAAAGTGCACTGTCAGTCTCCTTGTCTCATGCATGCCCTGCACTCCGGTTTCCCCGCAGCACCGTGGCTCAGCCAGCGGCCTCGGGGGATGGAACCAAACTCAGAGGTCTCTTGA
This sequence comes from Xenentodon cancila, assembly GCA_014839995.1. Lineage (NCBI taxonomy): Eukaryota > Metazoa > Chordata > Actinopteri > Beloniformes > Belonidae > Xenentodon > Xenentodon cancila. The sequence goes on from CM026200.1 coordinate 15,933,986, forward strand.
CCACTGAGCTCTGATGAAGGGAAGAGCAGCCGTCGTCACATCCTTCATCTTCCTGACTGCTTTCCCACAAACTGTGGCTCAGAGGAAAGGAAGAGGCAGCTTACAAGCAACACAGCCACAGTTTTAGTTGCATGCACAGTGATAAAGGAACTTCACGCTGATCAACCATAGGATGCCGTTTTCATGATCAAACTATCTCATTTTGTACATTTTTGTACCGCTGGATCTCTGAACACGTAGAGCTGCTGAAGTACACTGGATGAAGAACTGAGAAGACAAGAGGCATTACACCTCAAATGTTGATTCTAAAACAATCCTCTAAACACGACGACGCACATGGAAATGATTCACTACCATCCTTGTAGCATCAACACGACAGATCTTTAACTAGTTACATGTGAAAATTGTCTCACAGCCACTGGATTTTCTCTGCTACACTGGACCTTCCAGCCGATGATATGATAGAAATGACCATCTAAATTTTACAGATATTTTTTATTACCCTGTTCTTAAGTATTTGTGTTGGTTTTTGATGGATGAATTCGCATTTGTAGCAGCATCGCAAAAAACGTCACCATAAATGACAGCCTTGTCTTTGATAAAACCTGATTGCAATCTGTAATTTTTAGCATTTTTTAGTTAAAATTTCATCACATTAATTTCAGCCTCTGAATTGGACTTGAAAATGCCAAAAAAGGAAAACTGGTCAGTAGCTGATGACCCACTGTGACCGCGTGGAGCTGGACAGCGGGACAGCGGGACAGCTGGACAGCTGCTCCTCAGCTGTTTGACTGGTCTCTTCCCTCGCGTGTGGCTGCCATGCCTTATGTAAATGAATGTATTCACCATGTCTCATCTGACAAAGCTGGAAACGCCACACTTCATATGTGCATCACTTTTACGGCTGTTCCTGTGACACTCACAACGGCTGTTTTACAGTTTAGCACTGAAGAAGAATCTGTGAAGCATCTTCAAAGCGGATTTTGTACACTGGGAAAGTTGAGCTTTTCGCTGTATTGTTCAGATAGTTTATGATATTGACCTTTTTTTTTTTTTTTTTTTTTAAACTGTTTTAGTCACCAAGTGTAGACTCTCATTCCAGTTTTGTGTAGTCATTTTCTGTGTGATGATTTGATTATCTTAAACAGTTGACGTTGACTGTTTTGCAGTGTCATCTTACTGTAAGCAGTGACCCCAGTATTTATGCTCAGTGTAATTGTTCAGTATTATGTTATCTAAAAGTTTTGTAGCACACAGTTGATCATATATTTTGACAATATAATGACACCAGCCAGCTGTGGATATGAAGTAGACTTTATGTTGGCAGTGTAGTTGCTACAGATTGTTTTCTTACAGAAGCCGTAGTTATTTACTGATCAGACTGGGAAAACCTCACATTCTGAGGTGTCAAATGCAATTTTTCTATGAACTTTGTTGTGCTGGATGAACTCATGATTCAGTAAAGCATTGCTACAGTAGGAGATGGTGGTTTCCCCTTAATTGTTTTTATTGTTTGAATGTTGTTTGAGCTGAATACTCTTGGATTTATGTGCAACGTTAATCTGAACTGCCACTCTGCAGATCAGTTAATGTCTTTAAAGGTAAATTATTCTCTACAGTCCTTTCTTAAACCAAGGGGTTTGTTATAAACAAAGAAGGCTTCATTCTGTGTTAGTTGCAGTAACAAGTGCCATCAAAAACCAATAAATGAAGGTCAGCACTCGAGCCGTAAAGACAACAGGATGTTGGATCCATTTGATTCAGGATGTTGTGCGTCGGCCTTTTGGCCACTAGATGGCGGTGCAGTTCCAGTTTTACTGCTGAACAGCGCTGGCCAGTTTTATTCCTCCTAAACAAACCAGAAAGCAAGACCTTTCCTTTGGAAGTAGAACACGTTAATACAGCTTAAATATGTTTAATGATCCAGCCTCCGTTTTAAGATCTCCAAACAATTATTTTAAGCATCATGGTATTTCATGGCAAATGTGTTTGATATCTTTGCAGAAAAGACGGCCAGAGTCGTGCTTTGAAAGCAGTGACGACCTGCTGACTACACTGTAGTACTAACCTTAACGTTTAGGGGGCAGTGTAGCTCCAGAAAGAAGATCATACTTTAGATCACAAATCAGTCTTAAGATTTCAAAGTTGAACATTTGTGCGTCTCTTGGTTAAATTTGATAGTGATGGAACATGGGAGTCATTTTTCAAACTGGTTTGCTTTTGGAAGACTGTAAACGTTAAGAGATGTTCATAACACAGTTTTCTTTTTTTAATTTTATTTTTAAGTAATGAGCTGTGCTTCACCCCCCCAGTTGCCTCATCGGCAGAAATGACACGCTTTGCTTTGAGGAAAAATAAACTCCTGCTAGTTTATTTTGGGTTTTGCAAAACATGGATGAAAATGAAATGATTTAGAGAAAAACCTTGAATCATGTTAGAAAATAGTTAATGAATACCTATGAAATAAAAGCTCACACTCAGCTGGTATTTGTTGGATACGGTGACTTTACGCTTATCGACTGGTCCAAGCTACAGAGCAACACACATTTGGATCATTATTAAGCAGCGGAACGTCCTACAGCTCAATAAGTCAGCCAGGACTGCGCCCCTCAGCAGATGGGCCGCCTCTCCCCCACCTTCCAAATGAATAATTGATTTTGTACAAGGACCTTATGCCAGGTCGTGATTGCTTAAGCAAGCTCGAAGCTCTCGGTGGGTTCATGGAGCTCTGGCGTACCGCCCGTGTCCCGATGACACCGGTCTGACATACCACAGCATCCCTTACAGTTTGTCCTAAGTAAAATAGAACTCAGTGCTGTTAACTTTCTGCTTTAACAGCTGTCCAGTCATCTTTTAGTATTTATTTAACCCAGATTTGAACAAGGCAGGAAAAATTTGCACAATTATTTAACAAAACCAAAAACTGCAAGAACAAAAGAAAATGTCAGGCCATCACCTAAGTGCCTCTCTGTGTTTTTGCTGCAGTAATAACAGAACCAGAGAGCACGGGCATTTAAAATAAACAAAAAAAAACAACCTGGTGTTTACAAAGGTTCTGAGAGGTTTGAAATTCCCAAATTGCATCTTTTTTCTTGTTAAAAAAAAAAAAAAAAAAATCCTTCTGTTCCCATGACTTAGTTGAACATTTAGTTAAAATTACATTTTCTGTCAAAAAAACAAAAATATCTTGGATGATGTTAATACATCGCATATGATGACTTCAACCCCAATAACAAAATTATTTCAGGGAAAAAAATGAGCTCGTTTTGAATTTGATGGCAGTAATGCATTTCCAAAAACTTGGAACAGGGACAACAAAAGGCTGGAAAAGTAACGGGTACAAGCGACTGGAGGAGCAGTTTACAACTTATCGGATTAACTGGCAACAGGCCAGTAACATGACTGGATTTAAAGGAACATTTCAAAGACGCCCAGATGTTCAATGTGCAACAAACTGTCTCAAAAAACAGGAATGAATGTGGAATGATTTCAGGAAAATTCCCCCTTTAAAAATAAAATTGTAAAGATTTTTAAGATCCTGACATCCAATGTGTATAATATCAAAAGATTCAGAGTCAAGTCAAATTCAGAGAAGCAGGAAGAATCTCTGCGCTCATCACAAGGCTGAAGGTCAAAACTGGTTCGAGCCCTTTGGCAGCACTGCATTAAAAACGAGCATGAGTCTATACTGGAAATCACTGCGTGGGCTCAAGAGCACTTCCAGAAATCACTGTCTGCGCGGAAAACTGTTCACAATCAACAAATGCACGTTACGGCTATCATGCAAAGAAGCAGCCATACGTGAACACAATCCAGCAGCGGTGCCTTCTTCTCTGGGCCAAAGCTCATTTAAAATGGTCTGAGGTGAAATTAATCAAAATTTTAAATTCTGTCAGGCAGCCATGAACGCCATATCAACGCTTAGTTTCCTGCATCTCTGGGGCTATGGGTTTTCATTAGTGCTAAACTACATACTGCATCCATCGCAACAGCGTGGCTTCACAGGGGAAGAATCGGATGCTGAACTGGCCTGCCTGCAGTCCAGACCTGTCACCAACAGAAAACATCTGGCCCGTAAAGAATTAAAAAGTTTGGCAATGAAGGTCCTGGACTGGTGAGCAGTTAGAATCCGGCATAAGACAAGAATGGGACGACATTCCTCTCATAAAACTCCAGCAACTAGTGTCCTCACTTCCCAAAGTATGTGTATTTATAAATAATTTAAAAAAATACATGTGTCTTCAGGACTTCGAGTTCATCAGGTAAAGTGGGTTGCACGCTGGTTCGATCCCCGGCCTCTCCACATGCTTATTGGTCAAAAAATAACAGGCCGGTGATTTGACAGCCCTGAAACAGAAACGCAAGTTAGATCAAAAACACTTTATGTAAACAAAGTGTTTACTTGCTGGGTGAAATCCTGATGCATTAACAGATGTTCTCCTCCCCTGGTCTCACATCTTTATCTGTCACCACATTTCCTGTTTCTGCAGGAGGAAAACTCGGAGTTTACTTAAATTTCATGCCAAAAATGTTGGTCCATCTGGGCATCAGGATGGAAATGAGGAGTTACCGGGTATCGCTGATTGCGTGTGAGACCATGTCTTGACAGAGCTGCTGCCTCATGTGTCCAGATGTGCTCCAAATTCAACAGGTGAAAAGGCAGACACAAGCCCAGACTAGTGGGGTTCTGCTTCCACACTTACAATCAAGCCTGTTATGTTCGATTAAAAACGAGGTTTGTATCTTTTGTGTGTTTGTGACGGAGTGCATGTGTGTGTGGTCAGTGTGGACGCGTATTCAGGGTCAGAGCTTTGAAACGATAAAGACATGAATGACTGGTAATTGATCCCTAAAGTGCTGCATTGTTCGTGTGTGTGTGTGTGTGTGTGTGTGTGTGTGTGTGTGTGTGTGTGTGTGTGTGTGTGTGCGCGCGCGCCAGGTGACAGTTTTTTGCCAAACTCGGTAAAAAGCCTCATTACTAATACATGAACAAGCAAACACACGAAACTCTTTCTCCTCCTCACATTCACACATGCAGCCACACACGCCAAACCGCAGTCTTTAATTGGCAGTTTTCACACCTGCAGTTTGTATCTCTTTAGGAAACGCGCTTTAACCATCTGTCATGTGTATCGGAACAAACCGATGGACGAATGCACACACACACAGATTTGGAGGTAAATTTGATCATCTGGATGAAAATAAAAACATCTCGTGTTCCTTTATGTACACATTCTTGCTTACTTTTAGTTATCTTTTTTTTTTTTTTTTTTTAACTAAAATCTAGTAACAGAGTAATGGTCACTGGATTACGCTTCTGCTCTATATCTTTGTCTGTCTTTATTTTTTCAGCATCAGGTGATTTTTTTGTTTTCTGTTTTTTTTTTTTTCCTCACTTTTCTCCTGCTCACAGATATGTCTGATTTATAATCTCCCTTCCCCAATCCTGGCAATAAAAGGACCATTTTGTTGTCTTGTTTTTTTGTTGTTTTTTTTTATCCTCCTGCTATAGTGTAACAGGGGTGAAATTAGTTTTGTGTGAACTGGCATTGGAGGAAAAAACAAAGGATAGCTGTAAAATCAGCTGCTGCGTCGGCCTGCTGTGAAAACACCCAGCCGGCTGGAAACGAGCTAAAGAGGGAGTGAGGAAAAAAAAAAAAAAAAATTCCACTGGGGTCAGACTATAGTGGCCTGAGAGGGAGAGACCCAGCTGGACCTGCTGTATTAACAATTTTGTGACTCAGCTTGGGGCTCGCGCTACGAAATGAACCCTCTTGCTGTGCAAACCAACCTAAAGGAGCCTCCACTAACTGAAGGCGGGGCCATTGTGTTCCCCTGCCAGAGACCGGCAGGCACAGGTGAGCTGGGGACAGCACCTCTGAGTGTCCCCCTCTGGAACAACCCGGTAGAAACAGTGCAGACTGAATAAAACAGTAGCACTTGTTGCTCATGTGGACTGAAGTAGAGCAGAGGGGCCGTCTTCAGACTAGAATGTCAAGATGTTTTGTGAAAGCATACACTAGACTGGGAATATTGTGAATACACATCTGCAGAATGAAGAAATTGTCTCATGGACATCTTTATCACGCAGCTCGTGTGAAGAGATTCTGGTCCACCATCTGGCAGCTCAGGAGAGGGAAGCTGTGCACCACCGATACTGTATACGGTGGGGATGGTGAGCTGCTGACCTCGATTAGGGATGTTGTGAGACAGTAGGGGGAATACTTTTAGGACTTCCTCAGTCCAACTGACATGCCTTCCTATGAGGATGCAAAGCCGTCAGGCTTGGAGGTGGGCCCTCCTATCTTTGGTGCTTAGGTCACAGAGGCTGTTAAGAAGCTCCTGGTTGTCAAGGCACTTCTTTCATGGACAGAATTTCTAGGCGCAACCGAGGAACGTAGAGGGTCTGGTTTGGTGACCTCAGAATTGGGTCTCTGCTTTTTGCAGATGATGTGGTTCTGTTGGCTTCATCAGGCCAAGACCATCACCTCTTGCTGGAACGGTTCACAGCCAAATGTGAAGCGGCTGGGATGACAATCAGTGTCTCTAAATCCAAGACTATGGTTCTTAGTTGGAAAAGGGGAAAGTGCCCTCTCCTGGTCGGAATCCTGCTCCAATGAGCTTCCTCCACAGGGTATCTGGGTTATCACTTAGAGATGGGGTGAGAAGCTCAATCATCCGAGAGAGGCTCAGAGTGGAGCAATGCTCCTCTGCATCAAGAGGAACCAGATGAGCTGGCTCAGGCATTTGGTAAGGATGCCTCCCTGGTGAGCGCTTCTGGGTATGTGCCACTGGGAGGAGACCCTGGGGGAAGACCTGGAGGGACTATGTTTCTCGGCTGGCCTGAGAATGCCTTGAGATCTCCCAGATGAGCTGGATGAAGAGGCTGGGGAGAGGGAAGTCTGCTTAGGCTTCCCCGCTTAGGCTACTGCCCCTGTGACCCGACTTCGGATAAGCAGAAGAAAATGGATGGATGTCTGAGGACAATTATCAAAATGTTTTAAACCAATGCTCCTCAAAGAATATTTAAAAGGACCTTCATATTTCTCCTTCTACAGTGGATGTCATTAAATTATTAAAGGATTCTAGAGGAGCTTCAGTATGTAAAGGTCAAGGACACAAGCATCAAGAACCACCCCTCATCAATAGCTGATATAACCGCATGGACAATGGATTACTGGGGTAATTGTTTGTGTAGCCCTACAATACAGAGTTTTATTCATAAATGCCACTTTAAGCCTCATTACGCAAACAAGAAGCATTATGTTAACCTTGGTCAGAAGTGGTGCCGATGTTGACATCCCTGGAACGACTACCAGACAGTTATCAACAAGTCCAAAAGCCAGACTCTGTGATGGGATTGTATTAGTGGCCTTCGGAACACCTTCAGATGTGTTTGCAGGAAAAAAATAGGATAAACCCAAAGCCTTTTTTTGGCATGTATTCAGGCCTGAATGCAAAAATGGATGTGCAGCACAGTACAAGACCAAGCAGCTAAATGTCTAAAAAAAAAACCCTTAAAATTCCATTTGACATGGGAAAATCTCCTGAAACACCACGTCCCGTTTGAGTTAAACACAAGAGCGAAAAAGTCACCGAGAGAGAAACCGAGTTGTACGTTTGCGTGTGTTTGAGAGCCTAACGGAGCTCATCTGTGACATTAGACCACCCGTGTGTTGTCCACAAGCACCTAGGCTGGTGATGCCGATCAATCCCGCTTGGCTGCGGTGTCACGAGTCAACCCATCGAGATAGGCGACACACCCGGCATGAAAACGGCGGCGCGCTCGCTGCTGTCACTGCTGTCGTTTTCCTTTCACAGACGGTCAACAAATGATGCTGTGAACGATGTGCGCACACAGAAACCGTCACTTCCCCTCTTCCGCTGAGCAGGAAGCTTTTACTCTGCCACATTCACAGATCTGCTGAAAGAACTGGACCGACGTCAAAACGGTAGCAACTAATGAGCGACACACGTGACCGGGATCTGAAGCTCCACGCGCAAATGAATCATTTATAGTTTTTTTTAATTAAAGTGGTGGTAGAAATAAGAGTTTTTAAACTTCACGAGGCACAAATGCGAACAGTTTCTGCAGGAACTTTTGAGCTGCTCAGCCGGTGAGTCACAAACAAGTAATGAAAGACACTCTGACTGTTTACATTGTCGTGTTTCTCTGCACTTATACGGTTTTAAAATTGGCTGCCTGCAAGTGTTCAGGGAGTATTTTTGTAATGCAGTTCCTGCCTGTTTGACTACCAGCTCAGCCCTCCAATCCTTCATTTAAACTGGCCGACTTGAGGGTACTCCAGTGCAACTGCTTCTGTATATGAGAGCAGTTAAATACAGCTTATTTTCGTCTACAAAAAGTCGGGGAACTGTTAAAAATGTTAATGAAAACGGCTTACAATGATAAAATCAATCCAAATCAATGGAGAAACCACAGCAAACGCTGACATTGAGTCGGTCCTGGGTCTTCTCTGTCACATTTTCATGATGATCCAAAGATCTGGACTTCAGGAGGGCCAGTTGCACCAGCACCTGGACTCTTCTACTACGAAGCCACACCTTGTTTGAAGAAGACATTGTTAGGACGGAACCGTACACTGCTGTTTACTTTATAAATACCTTTCAGCACTGATGTCGTCGTACCCGTTTTTATAGACACTGATGCACTTCCATATTTTCCACTTTTTTCTTCAGTCCATTTTAAATAAGCTTCAGCTTTATGTTAATATACGACTTGTTCTTCCTTCGTCGAGCTTGATCCAGCATCTGTAGGTCACATGACCAACGATGTTTTCAGCGAGGGATTTCCACGAACCTCTCACGCAGTGATCTCCGTTACAGAATCACTTAATGCGACGTCGCCTGAGGGCGTGAAGATCACAGGTGTCCAGTACTGATTTCCAGCTTGGTCCCGAGCCCACGCTGAACTACTCCAGATTGTCTGAATCTGTTTATGATGCACCACAGTTGATAAGATATTCAAAATCTTCACAGTTTTGTACTGAGAAATGTAGATATATTGATGTTTCAGTTTATCTGTACTCCTTTAGACACTTTAAGATCAAGCCACCGACCTGGTACCAATTAACCTCATTAGCTGCAAGACGTTCCTCCAGGTTTTTCTTCTTAGTCCCACTTACTTTTCCGGCCTTATGTTGCCCCCGTTCCAACTTTTCATTCATCATTGTGAATAAAATCTGGGTTTATGAGATTTGAATATTACTGTATTCTGTTTTAATTAACATTTTACACAGCGTCACAACATTTTCACGACTGCTGTTATATTTAAATACACATTTGCGCCTTTCAGCTACAGTAAATGCCACAAACTAATTAAATTAACTAATGAAAAACATTTTTATTGGTTGCAATTTTTACTCATTGTTCTTGGGAATGATATGATGCATAATATCCCCCCTGAATTAAGCCTTTAAATGTTTACCCAGGTGGAATAATGTTGCAGATGGAAACATTTGTGCCAGTTTGCTGGCATTTAGTAATCCCTTTTCATTTTATGAATATGCTCATCCACTGTAACCAGCGTGATGGTTTTCTATTGTGCACTTATTCTTTTTTAATGTTCAGCTATCTGTTTGGCAACACTTTGTTCAGATCCATGTGTTACCCTGGTGGTTTGCTGTATCCTAACTGCCAGAAACACATCTGTCACCCCAAAACATCATTTCCATAACAGCCATTAATGAGGCAGGGAGCTGCAGCCTTAGCAGGGTGTCCATAAACTCAAACGGGAAAGACAAACAAGTCTAAAAACACCTACTTCCCATGCAAATGTCACAGAACCTGAAGATGATGTAATTCCATCGATTCAAACAGAACACTTATTATCACATCTTTTGTATGATTCTCTCATAGTATCTTGGTAATTTCTTTTGATCTTGTGAACAACCAAAAACCATATAAATTAAAAAAAATAAAAATTTCCAAACCATACGCAGGAGACAATGGAGGCTAATCAAACAAAGTCCTTTAATTAAAACAAAAAGCTATACCCAGAAAGGAGAGCACAGTAACATGACAGGATAGGAATCAGACAGACCACCGGGGAAAAGAGGAAAGACAATATATTCTCATGGACTGACGAGGCACGCATGTGAAAAAGCAGGAGAGATTGGAACAGACGATGTGAAACACACAACTAAACACACAAAGAAACAGACTTTGCAGAAGCAGGAGGAAAAGCACCTGGTTAGCACACACAAGAGCAAATCAGCCAAGGATAAAACTGAACTGAAGAAGTGTTGAAGATAACATAAGAAAGATCAAGACTAATCTAAATAAACCCAGATGACCATCTTCCTCTTCTGCCCACAGCCAAACAGACCTCCCATCCTCCCTTCACCCACAGCTTCCCTGTTATCTCATCTTCCACCTCAGTCATGGATCTTGCTGCTGCTCCATTAATGTCAGGAGATGCAGGGCTCCCCTCCCCCCTCCTGCCTGTCTGTCTCTAGCAGTTAGGTGAAGAGACAACTAGAGAGACTGAACCAGGTTGCAAATCCTCATGGCGTCAGGACAAGAATCCCGACGGCCTGTTTGGACCAGCTACGTGGGATTCTGCAGCACCTGCAGCATTTCTTACTTCTCGAGGAAGCTTAGATCCTTTGGTATTTGCAGAAAGATGCTGAATATATTCCATAAGTCTGTCATGGAAAGTGCATTCACATCTGGAGTCACCTGTTGGGGGAGCAGCATCTGCGCCAGTGACTGAAAGAAACTGAACAAACCAATAAAGAAGGCTGGTTCTGTTCTGGGGGACTGTTCTAGGGCCTGTTCTGGGGGACTGTTCTGGGGACTGTTCTGGGGGACTGTTCTGGGGGACTGTTCTGGGGAACTGTTCTGGGGACTGTTCTGGTGAACTGTTCTGGGGCCTGTTCTGGGGGACTGTTCTAGGACCTGTTCTGGGGAACTGTTCTGGGGCCTGTTCTGGGGAACTGTTCTGGGGACTGTTCTAGGGGACTGTTCTAGGACCTGTTCTGGGGGACTGTTCTGGGGGACTGTTCTAGGACCTGTTCTGGGGAACTGTTCTGGGGCCTGTTCTGGGGAACTGTTCTGGGGAACTGTTCTGGGGACTGTTCTGGGGGACTGTTCTAGGACCTGTTCTGGGGACTGTTCTGGGGGACTGTTCTGGGGACTGTTCTGGGGAACTGTTCTGGGGACTGTTCTGGTGAACTGTTCTGGGGCCTGTTCTGGGGGACTGTTCTAGGACCTGTTCTGGGGAACTGTTCTGGGGCCTGTTCTGGGGAACTGTTCTGGGGACTGTTCTGGGGAACTGTTCTGGGGCCTGTTCTGGGGGACTGTTCTAGGACCTGTTCTGGGGGACAGTTCTGGGGCCTGTTCTGGGACCTGTTCTGGGACCTGTTCTGGGCCCTGGAGCTAAAGGAACATTCTTCATAAACTAATGAAGATCATGGACAACCGTGAGTTATATCTGGATTCAGATATATGATACCCAGAAAAGTGGATAGTTGCATTTTTAGTCATTTAGTCATTTCTTACATTTTTTGCAAATCACACCTATGAGCCTGAACTGTAACATCATCCGTTAGGCTACGAATGCTGCCAAAAATAATATTCCCTTTATTGGTAATAGAAACAAATCTTAACTCCAAAGCACCGAGTAGATCAATCCCCAAAACATGTACAGTCCTTATTGAAACATCCTTAAAACTACTCTGGTCCAGCAGCACACCCATCCAGAAATGTAAATAAATGACTGCAGCATTTGAGCCACAATGCTTTTAATAGGTTTATACTGTCTGCAAAAAAAAAAAAAAAAAAAAATGTAAAAAGTAAATTTAACATTTTTTCCTATTTACGGTTGTGAATCAGTATGTTTTTGTCATTGATTTTTGTGGACTAGTTATGTGTGTCTCTGTGTAATTATAACGCTCATAAACCCCGTTTTTATGTGAATGCACATGAAGTGATGGTTCATGCCTGTTTTGTATGTTTGCCATGGCTCAGTTGCGTATAATCTACAAAAAAGGCACAAAGGTTCACTTATCCATTTACACACGTTTCTATGACGATACATACTCCCATTGTTTCCAGGGATTGCTGTCAGTCAGTGAAAAATCTTCAAAGCTTTCGTAGAGTAAAGGAAATCACTAAAAAGAGTTGTAGACTGATGAAGGATGATCTTTTCTGAACTTTGGCATGTTTCGTGTGCATTTCTGAGTTTGTGTGTGTAAAAGTGTATGTGCTTTGATGGTTCCATCCAGAATACAAAGTAAATGAGATTTGCTTGTTTTTTGAAAGTAGTGCTGCTCTCACAGTCCTATATTTGCCTTTGTGTTCAGATGCTCCAGTTACAATTCGCAGCTTTTATCCTCAAGACTAAAATTAGCCAGTGTCAGTCTCAAAACAAAGCCCATACACGCACATTTTGCATATGAAGAAGTTTCTGCATACACAGCTCAAATCAGACATCAGAGTTGGTCTGCTTTGTTGTTCAGATGCAATCAATGACTGCAGACTCTAAGCCACATCACGTTGATTTACTTTTAAACATCAACAACACAGATTATTTTGCACCAATTTTGTTAACGGCTAAAAAGGTGTCTATGAAGCAATATCACTCCAGGCCAAATGGGGGCAGCACGTTGTGGAAGTTCATGTGACAGTCCATGACTTTAGACCAAGTTGCAAACCATCTAACTTCCGTGTTCACGCAGTTCCTCGACCAATAGAGGCTGGCTGCAAAACCGAGACAATGCCCAGTGACTCCCATATTAAAAAATGTCCAATTGTAGAGCAGAAATAAACTAATTTCCTGCCTGGTTCAAATAAACCCGTTGTTTGACAAAATTGAAGTGGTGTTTTTTTTTTTTCTTTCTTTTTAATAGGACAGAGCGCTGCTGGTTGTGAGGCAGTTTGTTTGCCCTCAACGCTTGTGGCATATCCATCGTCCAACCTGACTGGGGTCACACACTTCCAGCAACTAAGTCACCCAAAGGGCTCCCAAACCACATTTCATCAAGAAAACTCACGTGTCACCACAAATGGATTAATATCACAGCGCTTCACTCTGCACAGTGGTACAAGGCAGGGATGTCCACTCTCTCCATCCCTATTTGCCATCTTTATAGAACCTCTTGCAGCAGCCATACGACAAGATAAACATATTCTAGGAATCAAAACTGGAGACGCAACCCATAAAATCAGCTTATATGCTGATGATATACTCTTGTACTTACAAACCCCATCTACATCACTTCCTCAAACTATCAACCTTATTAATTCTTTCTCTGATATCTCAGACTACTCTATTAACTGGTCTAAATCCACCTTACTTCCACTGAATGCTAACAGCTGGGATGTTGTAAATGACACTGCATTGTTCTCAATCAACACAGGCAACATCAAATACCTGGGAATCAACATTTCCCCTAAGCTGTCAGAGTTAATTGGCCTTAACTACAACCCACTCCTGAAAACGATAGAAGGAAATCTAAAACGGTGGATAAATTTACCAATAAACCTCATTGGTAGAATTGCCACAATAAAAATGACCATACTCCCTATGGTAAATTATCTCTTCTCAATGATCCCAATCAAACCTCCAACCCCCTGGTTCAAATCCCTAGATTCAATAATTACACACTATTATTGGAAAAGCAAAAAAGCTAGAATTAAATTATCAACGCTACAAAAAACTAAATTACATGGTGGTCTGGAGGCACCAAACTTCCTTCAGTATTATCTTGCAAATAAACTCCAGTATGTTTATAAATGGATCAAACCAAATCAGTGTGATTGCTCTTGGATAGAGCTAGAGCAATTATTTTGTAATGAAATAAAAATCTCTGATTTGCCATTTATAAGCCGTACTATTACTCGTCATCCCTGTTTCAAAAACCCAATTATAGCCTCAACTCTGACAGCCTGGTGGGACTTCTACCAAATGGTCAACGCCACGTCAGTAACACCGAGTCAATACACTCCCATTTGGAATAATCCGGACTTTCTGATAAACGGGAAACCATTAAATCTAGCATCATGGGTCACTAAGGGTATCACGCACCTCAAACACATCTACGAAAACAACACTCTGGTTCCTTTCTCTCACCTTGTACAGAAGCATCACATTGGAGGAAATCAATTTCTAGAATATCTTCAGATTAAATCTGCTATTAAGACAAAAATAAGTAGTAAAACACCCAACCTAAACCTTCCTCTGCTGATTTCAGAATTAACTCAAATTACTAGTCAATATAAAATTTTATCCAAAATTTATAAGTTAATTGCGATAAACAAGTCTACAATGTCCATCCCAACAACTAAATGGGAACAAGATTTAGAGATTTCCTTCAATGCTGACTTCTGGCCTCAAATTTGTAAAAATATATTTATATCCACCTCAAATGCTAATCTACAACTTATACAATACAACGTAATTCACAGGATTCATTTCACGGGGGAAAAAAATGTTTAAAATGGGATTTAAGGATACGAAAATTTGCACACAGTGTACACAAAATTTACCGGACACCTACTTGCATGCTCTCTGGGACTGTGAACCAGTCAAAACCTTCTGGCACAACATCACTGACTCTCTCTCTCAACTTCTGGATTGCCGCATTCTATTGTCACCCTCAGTCTGCCTTCTGGGAGATTTCTCTACTCTATCACTGGATAACACCTCCAATAGAATTCTTTCTATTGCCCTAATCATCGCCAAGAAAACAATCCTCATGAACTGGAAAACTAAAAACTCCATCAATATCGTCCTTTGGAAAAACTTATTAACTGATTTCATATCAATGGAACAACTATCTGCCTCAATTAAAAACCAAACACCAAATTTTAACCGAATTTGGAATAAATTTATGTCATCCTTCACAAACTAACATTTTCACTCCTCGTTGTTCTTGATTGCAATTAGCAGGTTTTTTTTTTTTTTTTATTAGCCTGATAATTCGCTGAACTAGATTGGTAAGTCGGGGGGGGGGGCAGAATCTCTTGTGGTTGTTGTCGTTATTGGGGTTGTGCCCGTGCGTTCTCTCTTGCCTTGATAGCTTGATAAATTATTACTATTTTTATTTAATTCTTTTTTTTTTTTTTTTTTTTTTTTTTTTTTTCCCTCTTAAATCTTTGGCTGCCGGCTCTCCCGGCCGGCGGCCGCTGCCCCCGCTGGGGTGGGGGTGGGTCCGGCGGCTGCTTGGTCCTTCATCCAAATTGACTGTATTGATGGTTGGTGGGGCCCGGTTGTGCCCTTGGAACTTGGTCACGTACGTCACCGCCCCCCGGCGCTCTGACTGTTGTCCCCCTGTGCTTGATGGCGGTGTTGCTGGGTGCTGCTGAGGTGTCGGTTGTCGCTCTGCGGTCCCGGTGGCGATGGTGACTTGCCGCCCGGTGGCCGCGGCCGGGCCGGGGGGGGGGGTCGGTTGGTGGGTGGGGGGTTTGGGTGGGTTGAGGGGTTGGGGGGGCGGGGGCGGTGCGGCGCGCGTTGGGGGGCTGGGTGTTGCCATCCCTATCGGTTGCGGTGCACTGGGTGTTGGCGGTGGTGTGGGGCGGGGGGGGCGGTCGGCACCCGGGGGTGGCGCTGGGGCACGGACTGGGGCTCCGCCGCCATCCAACTTCCGCGTCAGTGGCGGCCCCGTACGGCCCTGCCTGGTGGCCTTCGCTGGGGCCGGCACCGGTCTCTGGCCTGCGGCTGGGGGGGTGGCTCAGCCTCTTCGGGGGCTCTGGTGCCCTTTTGTGGGGGGTCCTGATGGTTCGGGCGTGGCTGTTGGCCCGGTCCCCTGTGGCTGCCCGGGGCTTGCTTGGTGGTGGCCCCTCGGCCCCGCCGGGCCTCCCCTCCCTGTTACCCCCCCCCCCCCCTCCCCTCTCATATATGCCCAAAAAAAAAAAAAAAAAAAAAAAAAAACACAAATATAACGGAGAGAGCTGAGATGTGTGGGGGGTGCCCACCCTGTAGATGCCAGCTCACGTTTTTAATGCATCTAAACATACCTACCTAAGAGGTGAATTTAATATAAAAAAAAAAAAAAAAAAAAAAAAAAAAAAAAAAAAAACACACACACAAACTTAACCATAAGAACTGAGATGTGTGGGGGGTGCCCACCCTGCAGATACCAGTTTCTGTTTTTAATGCACCCGAACACAATCATATTAGAAAATATACTATTTTAATTGGAAAAAAATAAATAAATAAAATAAATAAATAAATAAATTAATTAAAAATAGGGGGAAAAAAAAAACAAAAAAAAAAAAACCACACAAACTTAACCATAAGAACTGAGATGTGTGGGGGGTGCCCACCCTGCAGATGCCAGTTTCTGTTTTTAATGCACCCGAACACAATCATATTAGAAAATATACTATTGTAATTGGAAAAAAAAAAAAAAAAAAAAAAATAAATAAATAAATAAATTAAAAATAGGGGAGGGGAAAAAAAAAAAAAAAAAAAAAAAATGGGAGGGGAGAAGTCCAGGTGGGGTGGGGTGGGGGGGGGTCGTGCGGGGCTTTTCGGGGGTCACGTGCCGGGCGGTCCCGGTGGGTCTCTGGGTGCCTGGCTGCCTGGTCCGCGCTCTTGCCTTCCGGATCTGGTCCTGCGATTGGGATTTCTGGGGCCCCGGCGGGTCTGGGTTGCGCCTTGGTTGGTGGGTCTGGTGCCGGGGCCGGCCTCTGGGGGGGGACCTCTGGCGGGGAAGGTGAGGCGCCGGTTACTGTCTGGGTGTGTTGCGGTGTGTCGGCGGGCTCCTTCTCCTGGTTCCTGCGCCGCCTCCGGGTGTCGGCTGTATCCCCGCCCTGCTGCCTCCGCTCCCGGCCATGTGTATCTGCGGCCGGTGGGTGGTGGCGGTCCCGGCCCCCCCTGGGCTGGTCGCGCTGCTCTGGCTCCTCTGTCCCTCTTCCCTCCCGCCTTCCGCCTGCCCCACCCTCTTTGCCTGTCCGGCACCGTGGCTACTGGAGTTCGATGTCGCTGTCGCGTCGCCGGGGCGCGTGGCGGGGGCCGATGCATTGGCGGGCCACCGGCGACACTGTTTCTTGCCCGTGCGGGGTTCGATATGTTTGGGGGTCGGGGGATCTGGGGGCATATCGCGGCCTTGTTTCCTTGAGCCTGCTGGGTCTCCAGCTGGTAATGGTCTGTACTAAGGGAGGGTGTGGGATCGGCGGCCTCGGATTCCTCCCTCCCCTCCTGCTGGCTGCGGCCGCTGCCGTGGGGGGCTGGGGTGGCCCAGGGCTGGGGGGAGGGTTGGGGCGCTGACCGATGACGATAGGAACCAACAACGGAATGGTAAGAATAACTAGTTAAAGGAGGAAGTGTTTAAATGACTTAATATTATTAGTTTTGTAATTAATAAATGTATTATCATTATTATTATATTCTTGTATGTATTTATGTGCAAATAAGTGAGTTTATATACATAGATGCATGTTTTATATGTGTATGTGTATGGGTGTGTGTGTGTATGTGTGTGCGTGTGTATATGTGTATGTATTGGTGTGTATATATGTGTGTGTAGTTATATACGTAAGTATGTTTGTGCATATATGTGTGCGAACGTATGTGATATGTATGTATGTATGTACGTATGAATAGCTGTGTGTGTGTATGTGTGCGTGTGTGTGTGTAGTTATATACGTGAGTGTGGTTGTGTATATGCGTGAATGTATGTGGTATGTATGTATGTATGAATAGCTGTGTGTGTGTGTGTGTGTGTGTGTGTGTGTGTGTGTGTGTGTATGTGTGCATGCATGCACGCACGCACGTGTGTGTGTGTGTGTGTATATGTGTGTGTGTGTGTGTATGTGTGCATGCATGCACGCACGCACGTGTGTGTGTGTGTGTATATGTGTGTGTGTGTGTGTGTGTTTGCGTGTGTGTACATGTTTATGTATTTGTGTGTGTGTATCCCTATGTGCATGTATCTATTTAGGTGTATGTGGATACATGCAAGTGGATGTATATACTTATATGGATGATATGCATGGGTGTGTGTATGTATGTATGTATGTATGTATGTATGTATGTATGAATATGAGTTGCATGAGTGTAAGTAAATGATTACGAGGAAATGTATTGTGACATGAACATGCAAAGTGTATGCATATACTGATATACTATATGCAATGATTTAAAGGTATGTGTATGTATATCATATGAATAGCTACTTATGTGTGTATATGTATGTATGTATGTGTATATATATATGTATATATATATATATATATATATATACTATTGTATCCTATCTTGTACCTTTGACGGTGTCTCTATGTCTCTATTCTTTCTTATTTCTTGCTCTACCCGGCTGGCCTTCGGCAGGAGGGTCCCCCCTCATGAGCCAGGTCCTGCTCAAGGTTTCTTCCCTCTTAAAGGGGAGTTTTTCCTTGCCACTGTTTGGCTTACGGTTTTTCTTCCACTAGGGGAGTTTTTACCTGCCGCTGTTTATGTAATAATTGCTCGGGGGTCATGTTCCGGGTCTCTGGAAAGCGCCTAGAGACAACTTGTGTTGTAATAGACGCTATATAAATAAAATTGAATTGAATTGAATTGAATATATATATATGTATAGATATATGTATGTGTATATGTATGCATGTGTGTATGTATGTATATATATATATATATATATATATATATATATATGTGTGTACTTCAATTAGGCACACCTGTACAGCATGTATCAATGTATATTTGTATGTATGTATAATCATGTACATGTGCATATGTATTTTACACCTATGCATAGCAAAACTCTTAGATGTCCACACATTAATCCACGGTTTATTTTCATTGATTGTATGAATATGTGTGTGTGTGTGTGTGTGTGTGTGTGTGTGTGTGTGTGTATGGATTATTTATCTATCTTCTCTGTTTATAACTTTATTTTGATATATGTGGACATGTATGAGTATTTAAATACTTCTATGCCTATTATATATATGACTTTTCAATACTGCCTCCAACCCCCCCCAAACGCTCAAATGATGTGATTGTAAATAGAAAGCTCCTCCCCCCTTTTCTCTGTTTTCTTTTTTGCTTATAACACTTGATTGTCTTGTGTCCACTTTTTACTCTTTAAACAACACATTATAAACTCTTCTTGATGCATATTACAACACAGACACCAGACTGCACCACCACTGTCTCGTCTCTCTCTCCTGCTCTCTCTCTCCTCACCCTCCACACCCGGTGACTCTAGCCCTCCTCTGCAGAATATTTATATCCCTCTTTCTGACTCTCCCTTTACTTTTATCTTGTTTGATTTCTCCAGGGATCAATAAAAATATAGTTTGACTGTTATGAGGGCTGGTGAAGGTAGCACACTTGCACACACCCACACACACAAAACACCCTTGGTTACTAGATTAAAATGCATATATACAACTCCGGTTATACCAACATGGTATCAATCATAAATATATGTGCAAACAAGGGCAAAAAAAAAAAAAAAAAAAAAAAAAAAAAAAAAAAAAAAGAAAACTCACGTGTGAAATGAACCACACAAGACAAGTTGTTCTGTGCAATGATTTGTTCAAAACACAAAGGAAAAAAGAAAAGACAATGAACATGGATAAAGGAATAGACATGAAATCTAGCTATGGAGACCCAGAGTTTTTTTTATAACCAGGCTGTAAATGTGCTTATTTCTGCCGCAGTGTTGGACATTTTAACAAGGGGGACAATGCAGACCGACTCACTTTTGGAGTAACCCCTACAGGCCAGTTAAGGAATTGCATGTTTTTTTTTCTTTCCTGTTTGGATTCAACTCAGAATTTGGTATGTTGGCGATTGGTCCATTCCTTTATTTTGGCATAATTTGTAGCTTAGGTAGGGATTCTCCTGATGACTGTCATCAGCCGGAAACGGCTCAGTAACGCCTTGGTAAGCATCTTCGGAGCAATGCAGCCCTTACAGGTGACCACGATTGACATGCAAGTAATATTTGCCCTCAAGAAGCATGACATTTGCTTTTTTTTATTTAAATATATGAAGAGAAACCAAACCGTGCAATGATTTATATCACCTCCAGGTATCACAAGGGTTAATGGTCCATCTCCACTTGTCTGCATGTGGCATTCGGAGAAAGTAATAGAATTCTGATGCATGGGAGAAGGCAACATAATATTCAAAGTATTGGAACAGGACAAGAACTCTGATTATCTGTGGATGTCTCAGAAACAATACCATGCAGGGCTGGATTTGCCTCAGCAAAAACAAGTACAGCCTAAAATGTATCTGGGTGCCAATGTGATAGTTACTCTTCACTGTATCACTGATTTCTGTTAAATGTATTATGATGACTCGTATCTATAGACTGCGGTAATTGTCAATTACTGCAAAAAATAGCGAAATGACACAAAAACAACAAGATAAACTGGGTTTGCACTGGAGGCCGACACTTTATTTGCACGAACTGTGGCTGTGATGGGCCAACAGTAAGAACGAGCGCTGAAATTGTCAAAAGTGAGTAATCTTTTTAATTTAAGCAGTGTGTGTGTAATGGTGAGGAACACAATGCATAGTGCAGAATCAGTGACATGAATAAAAATGATGATCTTATTAGAAAAAAAGCCAATGTAAGACAATCAGTAGATTTCCAGCAACCCGTTGTAATGATTCATATTTCAGTGACATTCAGGACTATTTCTATTGCATACACATCATGTTCACATGCATAATAGAGCATAATATGTCACGATGGAAATGAATAATAGTCCCAGCTATGTCTCAGAGAATGCTATAAAATCTACTGCATCAAATAACATGGTGGAATGAGAAGAAAAGTAATGTCTGGATCTATTATAACCACTGTAAAATACAATTGGTTCCAGATGTAGGTTTCTCACTATTAACTTTGGCAATATTCATGTTACATCCTTCAATGTCCTAACCCATCACGAAAAGAGCACTTGAAGATGACAAGGCAGGTGCCAAAATGAAATGTTAACCATTTTTTTTTCATGCAATCCATAATTACATGTAATCTCCACATTTCTTATTCTCTGTGAAATAGAAAAGGTGTCAGATTTGTGCAGCAACAATTGATGCAGAGGCCTTGAGCATTATGCAAGGGTCTCATGAAAAAGCCACTACAGCTAATTGAAGGCGCGAGGGAGAAGTAAATTGTAGGATTGTGCCTTTATGATCAATTTACATTTAGTCCAAGGTGACTGTGAAAGCAATTTATGAGTAACAATGTTTAAGCTTCTATAGTGTCAGAAAACCCATTTAATCTTTTTAATGGCACAGTGCTGGTAAAACAGGTAAAGAAGTCCAGCGCAAGTTAGGCACGTTATGGGCATTGGAGGAGGTGGTGTTTCTGAAGATGTGAGTTTTTTAGAGTAAACATGGACTATGGTTCATTCCAGCATTCAGTTGTATGACTATTTGTCTAGTTTTTGTGTCTTCTGAGACCATATAGTTGTTTTTTTTATTATTATTTTGTTTTTCCTTTTAAGGTTTAGGCACCAAAATGACAAACTGTGGTTAGCTGTGGTTTTATTTAAAGCAGGTTCTTTCACAATCCTGCTCATTGAGAAAAACAAAATGTTCATTGATGCTCTTGTCCAGAACTGTGGCGTCTTAGTCGATGGGGAATGTAGCATTTAACACGTGGTGAAACGTTTACATCGTTGTCTAAAATGCTGTATTGGAGAAAAAGTGAAACCCAACCAGGATCTTTTCCTAAACCTGACCAAGTGGTATGTGGTGCCTAAACCTAAGCTCAGAATTGTGCTTAACCTATCCAAGTGAGTATACCACTAAACCTAACTAAACACTGAGTGAAATAGATTGAATAGTCAGCTAAACGCTGTCCCAAGCTGGTTCCAGCATTGATTTTTGCCCGTGAGTAGCATGGATTCCCACCAGCATACGATGACCTTGTGACCTTTTCTTTAGTCAGCACTCCAGGGCGATGTTTACGGCGTTTGTTTTCTACGTCTGACAGTGTTCTTTAATCCTTAGGACACCCTGCCCTGCATGTTTTAATGTTTATCAGCTCAAACACGGTCACGATCGTCGAGTCCACAAGGTCTACACAGAGTTTTAGCCAAGTACTGAACAATCTGGTGAACAAATATTTTCTATTTCTATATTTCTATTTATAATAACTCTGCACAATGAGAAGAACTGCTGTGGCCATGACTGAACACAAGCAGCATGAAGGGGAGCGAGCTGAGAAAACACTAAGAAGATGCAAAAGGTGGCAGGAGTTCTGCCACCTCTTATATGAATCCGACTTATCTGTGTCAAATATTAAAAGCAGTTGTAAACAAAGACAGCTTATCATAGACATAATTAGTGAGAAGAGCTATAAAATAAAACTGGAGCGATGCTGAATTGTAAAACCCTTCTTCTACCTCTATATATATATATATATATATATCTATATATATATATATATATATATATATATATATATATATATATATACACACAGTTTTTAAATTTGTTTCTTTTCTTTTACTTACGTTTTTAAAAAGTGTTTTAATATCGTTTTACAGGTTCATTGTGGTATTTCTAAGGATGTGTTTGAATGATACTGACATCACATTTGAAACGCTCCACTAAATTGTCCTCTTAACTCCTTTTCTGTTGTTCAAAATCACGCCTCCGCACACATGGCATCCACCTATTCACGAGGTCGGGGTTATGCTCTGTGGCAAGCCAAGCACTTTTGAGAATAATATCAGTTCTCCATGGGAAACTAATGAGTGTTGGACATGGCCACTGGCCACAGAGGACACATTTCATTCCATCACACTGGGCGTCTGTGTTGTGTCTCTCTGTCTAAGTGTTTAGAGCTTTTCGCTCAATGCTCTGCCATATGGCCACTGTGTCCATCCGCTACGGGAATTTTTAGGAGCGCCCTGACTCTCAGTGCCCAGACTTGGCCGACTCATGCTAGGTCAAGATGGAGAGAAAGAGAGCCCCCGCCCACAGATGGAGCAATGGGGGGGGGGGGGGGGGGGGGGGGGGGCTCAGAAGAAAGAGTGTTCTCAAAAGACTGGAAAGAAATCTGGACATTTGGCTTTTGAGAAACGTAAAGGATTCATTAAACAAGATAAATTTGAGATAATCTTTAAAGCAGAGAAGGAGAAGGAGGAGACAGGGATGTCAAGAGCGAGACAGAGTCAGGAAGAAACAAGAGAAAGAACTATTCATTTGCAAAAAGGAAAACGCGAGGAAGAGGGGGGAGAGTAAGATCTGCTGCATTCAGACGAAAGAGAAATGACGAGAAAGGAGAAAAAAGAAGAAGTGGAAAAAAGAGAGGAAATGGAGTGAGAGACAGTGAAGGGACCAGGTGCTGAGGCTGAGCAGATGGAGAAAGGGAAAAGAGGGAGGGAGAGAAAGAGTGATGGCAGAGGGGAAAAGCAGAGTGTAGAAGTTAATGTCTCGGCCGTTGTTTGATGGGGCGTGTCTGTTCCAAAGCCAGGCCACTTTCCTGCACGCTCACTTGAAGCCCTGCTCTTTTCTCTCTCTCTCTCTCTCCCTCTCTCTCTCTCTCTTTCCCTCCCTCCCTCCCTCCCTCCCTCCCTCCCTCCCTCCCTCTCTTTTCTTTTTTGCTCATTCTGATGCTGATTCAGTTTCGGCAGAGATGTTTCTATGTCACCAAAAGGGACAACAAACTTCCCCCAAATCTAACTATTAATTAACAATTTGCACAGTCAGACCAGATTAAAGCATAATTCAATTTTTAAACATATAGTAAGTCATTATCTTTGACAAGCTTCCAGGTCACACGATCAGTTTCTAAACTGTCACATCTCCACTGAAGAACATTTGGCTACTATGACCTGGTGTTTACCTCCGATGTTGAGCGGATCTGTTGAAAACATTCAATTATATTCGACATTTCTTTATTAATTGCTGATAGGAAACTACGTATTACAACAAATATTTCCGCAGTGACATTAAAGAATCATTATTTTGTGTTATAGCTGCGGGCTAGAAGGATCTTTGTACTGGTCTGTATTGAAGCGAACCTCAAGAAACCTCAGACTGGAGTTACTTCTACTCTGCAGATAATATAACGTCCTTTTTCGTACAATAATCTCCAGAGACTTCAGAGCAGAATCAGCCTTCTTTATTAGTTTGTTGAATTTCTTTAAGTCACTGGTTCTGATGCTGGTTCCCCAACAGATGAGCCCAGATGAGATTATGCTCTTTACCATAGACTTATAAAGGATATGCAACACCTTGCTGCATACACTGGAGGACCAAAGTGTCCTCGTGTGTTTTCATTTTCTTGTAGACAGTATCAGAGTTACAATTCCAGCTGAATCGCTTCTCCAGTAGGTTATTTGTACTCAACCTCCTCCATCTTATTCCTAGGCTTCTCCTGGACTAAAATCCACAATCATCGCCTGTGTCCTGTTCACATTCATGACAAGTTGATCATTCCCAAACCATGCCACATAGTAATCCACCAGTTCCCTGTACTCAGTCTCC
This sequence comes from Xenentodon cancila, assembly GCA_014839995.1. Taxonomy (NCBI): domain Eukaryota; kingdom Metazoa; phylum Chordata; class Actinopteri; order Beloniformes; family Belonidae; genus Xenentodon; species Xenentodon cancila. The sequence continues at coordinate 15,958,419 of CM026200.1, forward strand.
AGCCACCACTGCCCAGTCATCTGAATATTTCTGCAGGTGATGGGACAGTCTTCCACTGGAAGTCTGCGGAGCAGAACATAAAGAAACACGGTGAGAGTACAGTTCCCTGTGGTGCCCCTGTGTTCCTGACACTTTTTTTTTTCTTGTTTAGGTGCTCTAATAAAGCTTCTCCAAGACCTTTATGAAGTCTGATGTAAGGTCAACAGATCTACAGTTGCTGATTTAATGGAGTGACAGTGTCTGAATCAGGTGAAACCAAAAGAATGATAAATTTTAGGTATATCCAGCTGTTCTGTAATTGACAACATAAAGTGTAGTGTAATATAATCAATGGAGCACTGTTACAACATTTAAAATAAACTATTTACTGTGATGTCACAGCGAGCCTTCTACCATTATACCTTAAAAGTGTCTTGCTTTGATGTTTTAATCTTTCCACCGTCTCATTACACACACGCACATCTGTCCAACAGTGAAATCCTGGAGACGCTATGAGAGAGCACAGAGAGCCGGGTGGAAATAGCAAGGACAATCTCTCTTCTTTTCTGTCACAGAGTCAGTGGAGCAGCGCAGACATAAACATAATAATCCCTTTGAGCGCCATGGGGGGACAGGATGCCCATATTTGGGAGTGAGGAGAAAGGGAGGCGTGGTGGGCCCTACAGGGCCACGATAGGGAACTTGACATGGCGGAACGAGTGAATTATATTGGAAAGCCTGAGAACAGTTGAGCATCCAGACTGTTGGAGTGGGGAGATTGTCTGTCTGAGGTTGATCTACTCTCTCTCTCTCTCGCACACACAAACACACACAATATGCCGTCTGTCTCTTTTCCCTCTTTCCGTTTCCCTCGCTCCACGCCTCTGTCCTTCATGGCCTTACTTTCTAAAACTGTTATTTTTTTCAGACCCATCTGTCTTCCATGGTAACTTTTACGTCCTTTATTTTTTCATAATGTGTGACTTCTCTTCTTTCTCTCCAGCTCTCCCAGAGTCTCAACCTTGACGTGCCACACCTGTTAGCTTTCCGTGGAATGTCCAGTGTTTTCCATCAAGATCACTTGAACACTGAATGATCACATTTCTCCTGCAGTGACTGTTTTGCTTTCCACGCATTTTTATGAAACAAGTTCCCAGTGGGTGGGCAAGAATTTCACAACTTACATGATAAACCAATTCAGAGAGATCCTTTAACTCCTGTGAGTTGTGAGCTGGGGGCCTCCGTGGAATAGGCTTGTTTTACCGACAAATCCCACAGGTGATACGGGGAATTTGGAGGTCAAGCCAACTACCCCGAATCTTCATCATGTTCGGCAAACCATATCTGAGCAATTCTGTTGCTCTTTGCTTCGGGTTTGATGCCCACTTGAACAATGAAGGGGCTTCGTGGGTGGACAAGGGTCAGCATGCCCACGCTGAACTGGCTGTGTCCCCCCTGTCACGGTTTAAGGTTCCTGTTAATCTTGCCTTTTCTTCTGTGTTCTTTTCTTTGCAGCCTTCACTCTGTGCTTCCTTGTTCTGCTCTTGTATTTTTTCTGTGTTTGGACTTTCCCACCCTCCTTTTCCCACCCGCCTCTATTACTGGTTTCTACCTGAAGCAGTTTGTCTAAGACTTTCATGATGTGTGATATTGGCTCATTTGTATATTTGTGCGTCTCGCCTCGGCCCTCTATTGGTTAATTTGTCATGCTTCTGTTGTGCTTCCTGGATGTGCCCACCAGTCAAGCTTTCCTTGTGTTTCTCACATGTGTCCTGCCTGTGTTTCTTTGGTTTCTTGGTTTCTTGTAGACCAGAGCACGTTACTTGGCACTTTGCGGTAAGTAGAACTCTACCGTCGACTGGCTGGAGGCTGACGTGTTGTTATTTTTCCACTGAGCAGTGGGAAGTGTATTTTGATGCTCTGAAGTTACCACCAGGGCTAACGCTGGTCGTGTTTTTTCTTTGTTTTTTTTTGTTTTTTTGTGGCATTGCAGACGTGGGGTGTCACTGGTTGGATGAGGTCCTGTTATGACTAAACTCCCTGAATCAAGAACAGTTTCTCGCTTCTATGCTTCAAATGGTTGTGAAGACCCCTGCTGGTGCATTGCACCTTGCAGCCCATTTTGTTTGCAGAGAACATTTAGACTGTTAAAAAAGAGCAGGCAGACCTGCTCTTGGCTGTAATTTTCACTTGCTATATTTTTCCCTTCCCTGGCTGTTGCTTTTCTTTTCCTCTGTTCTCTTTGTCTCCATAATTTTTAGGTACTATTCTTCCAAAATAGCCACCAAAATTCAAATCTCCTACAGACAATACACCATGTTGTGTTCTAACTGTGAAGCTATAATAGCAAACATAAATGGCCACGGCTCATTACAGTAGGCATGACTTCTTTATCCTGCATAATGTACCATACTGCACAAACATCTCACGCAGTAAAAGAGATGACACAGCAGAGACCAAAAAAAGTGATTCATAAATGAAAATGCCTGTTACAGCAAACAGTTTTAGCAAAGTGAACCTGTTGAACCTAATATTGCAGCTGCGGGTCATGGCAGTGGCTCATATTACGATTGAACATTTTTTTAGTAGCTATCAATATTCTCTTGCTGTTATACAAAAGCATACTTGGAAAAAACATACATAAAAAAAAAAAAGTTCTAATGAGTATGTGCTGATGAAGAGGCTGCAGTTCTTTGAATGATCACTAGGGGCTGGCTCCAAAAGTGAGTTGATCGCCGTGAACCAAACGACAGCGCTCTCCCCTCCCTGTGTGACCCATGATTAGGGCTGTGATGTCAAATGGCCAGCTGTCACTTCAGATACTTCACGCTGTCGATGAACTTAAAGTGAGAGCTGTGGACCCAATAAAGTATACTCCCTTTTTTACTTAAAAGCTCATATGGCTTGTTGTCCTGTACTATGAGACTACTGCGACTGGTTATGGGTTGGCCTGGAGAGGTTCTGGCATAAATCTTAGCAGCCTGGTGCAGCTATCTTAGCCTCTGGTTGAAGACTGGTAGCTGCCTTCAACTCACCAGCTCCCACCTCTTGCAGGAGCAGGGTCTTCTGGTCAAGCAATGTTCACCTCTATCGGCACCCAACGTTGCTCTTTGACCGCGCTGTGCCATTATGGGTCTACACATAATGCTCAGTAGTCTTACCAAACAAATAAATGCAGAAAACCAATTTATTTTAAGAAGGGTTCTATATTTTTCTTGACCCTGTAGACATATATACGACATGACGTCAGATTACAGTGCTGTACAGTGACTACACCCACAGGAGTGACTTCTTACCCAAAAAACATCAACCCCTCTTATCAAGAACCAACTTCATTCATTTTGCCAACATGTCATTATGCTCTCATCACTTAAATTCATTCTCTTTGATCATTATGCTACTGGTCGTTCAGTAGAAAAGCAAATTCTTAATTTAATAGAATTACACCCACACATTGTGACACATTGTCCAGTCACTTGTGTGCAAATAATAATATTTGTGTCTCTGGAAAGCCCAGCAGGGAAACAAGCCAGTGCCAAACTCGAGGCGTCTACATGAAAGTTCACAAACTAAAAGTCGGCCTGACTGTTTGCTGACGGGGGTCCTGCTTCCTGCACTAACCTTATGAATATCACCAGAGACTGATGAGAACATTGCTACCTGTGGCGGTTTTTTCCTGTTTGTTTAAGGGGAAGCTTAATCAACAGGACCCTCCACATCTTTTCACTGCCCCCTGCTCTCTGGCCTGAAAGATTTTAAATATTTCATCAGCCGCTACAGTCAATGATCAATCACATTGACACTGGATGAACACACTCACACACACTCACAACTTCAGTCTTTACTACACACACCTGAAGGACACACAGGCAGGCGCTGGCCTTTAAGCAGTATGAGTACCACGTATACACGCTCATGCACACACACACATGCACATGCACTCACTCATTATACTCTCAATCACTCAAGCTCATTAGCGCTTGCTTTCCATGCGTCTGTCTTTCCATTAATTTCTCTTCCTTGTTTCTCTTTCGCTCCAGCTCCAAAGAACACCCTTCCTTCCCTTTTCCTGTTGAATATGCCATCTCACTGTGTCCAATTGCATCTCCATCTCCCTTTGTCTGTCCTCCCACCACCTACTCAGGGTGTCATCCTCTGTAGTAAATCTTACTCTCCATCCTCTGAGGCGGATGCTGCCCACAGCCCTATGCAGAGTGATAGATGATACAATATTGAGCCACTGTAAAGCTGCAACGGAGATCTAGGGTTCTCATAAGAGCAGGGTCTCTATAGCCTATAGGGAAAGAAACACGGGGAGCAAAGAAAGAGGACAGGTGTTTATGCGAGCAGGAATAAAGAAAAAATAATTCACATTGAAAAAAGGGTGAAAACCAAAGGTGACTGATAAGTAAGTTACGCTGGTGATTGTGTTCGTGAATAATTAGAGTACTTGGACAAAAGAGTAAAGAATAATTTATCTCTGTGATGCAAAACAAATATGACTTAAATATACACTATTTAGGCCAAAGGTATTTGCTCACCTGCCTTGACTCACGTATGAACTTAATTGACATCCCATTTCTAATCCATAGGGTTCAATGTGACATCAGTCAATTCCATCCAGATTCTGTCATCCAGGTTTTTATGGACTTCGCTTTGTGCACTGTTGCACAGTCATGTTGGAAGAGGAAGGGACCAGCTCCAAACTGTTCCCAAAAAGTTGGGAGCATGGATTTGTCCAAAATGTCCTGGTATGCTGAAGCATTCAGAGTTCCTTTCACTGGAACTAAGGGGTCAAGCCCAGCTCCTGAAGAACAACCTCACACCATAATCCCCCCTCCACCAAACTTTACTCTTGGCACAATGCAGTCAGACAAATACCGTTGTCCTGGCAACCACCAAACCCAGACTTGTCCATCAGATTGCCAGATGGAGAAGCGTGATTCGTCGCTCCAGACAACGCGTTTCCACTTCCACTCTAAAGTCCAGTGGCGGCGTGCTTTACACCACATCATTCGACACTTGCATTGCGCTTGGTGATTTGTGGCTTGGATGCAGCTGCTCGGCCATGGAAACCCATCCATGAATCTCTCTGCACACTGTTCTTGAGCTAATCTGAAGGCCACATGAAGTTTAGAGGTCTGTAGTGATGGACTCTGCAGAAAGTTGGTGCCCTCTTTACACTATGCGCCTCAGCATCCACTGACCCGTCAGTTTACATGGCCTACCACTTTGTGGCTGAGTTGCTGTCATTCCCAAACACTTCCATGTTGTTATAATACAGCTGACAGTTGACTGTGGAATATTTAGGAGCAAGGAAACTTCAGGTCAGGATTTATTGCTCAGGTGGAATCCACTAAGCTCCTGAGGGCGACCCATTCTTACGCAAACTGTTGTAAAAACAGCCTACATGGCCTGGTGCTTGATTTTATACACCTGTGGCCATGGAAGTGATTGGAACACCTGATTTCCATTGTTTGGATGGCTGAGTGAATACTTTTGGCAACATAGTGTAGCTTGACTCATGGCAGAAATGTTCAGAAAACAAAATACAGGAACAATTTAGTGCTAGAAAGGATAGCATATTAGACTACTAGTGTGTATCCGTCCGTCCGTCCGTCCGTCCGTCCGTCCGTCCATTATCCATACCCAGATCAATCCTGTTTGGAGTTAAGGTGGTCTGTTGGAGTCTTGACTGTCTGCGTATGAAAGGTGGTGGTACCTTTCGGATGGACTGCCAGTCAATGGCAGAACCATAAAGAGACAAGCACTCACACATACTAACACACACTTCTAAGGTCAATATTGAATCTCCTTATCACCTAACAAGCAGTTTTGGACTGTGGGAAGAAGCCAGAGTATCTGAAGAAAACCCAAAGGCGTTCACAGGCAACAGAGAGCATTTGGACAAACAAGATGTAAAAGACAGAAAAGTGACACCTAATCGAACATAGGTTTCAACCACTGGTGAAGTAATATCTGGAGAAAGTAGCTGAAGGTGATGGCTGAGTTCTAATATAGGCCGTATAAGTTATTTATACTCCTGTTAATTTTTAGTAGGGCTGCCAAGTGATTAAAAATTAACAACAATTAACTGCACAACTCTTTATAGTTGATTGTGATTAATTTCAATTTGATTTTATGAAGTTAATCTACTAAAATGGTACCCACTTTACAGATTTATATTTAAGTACAAACATGTTCCATATAATAAACGGGTCCATGTCAGGTCTTTCCTTTTAAGACTGCTGCAACAAATGGCACTTGACTGCAGCTGAGAAATGCATGCTGATCACAATAAGTCTCAATGACCATTACATGTATAGCAGGGATGTGTCCCTGTTTCTTATAAGATTATTCAGACGTAACTGAATCTTCTTATAAGGTGCAGATGGCGTCAACGTCATAGTCATGTTAGGATTCTGCAGCAACTCTTCAAATATCAAAGAAATCTCATCCATCTGCTCTTTTACTGACCCAGCCAAGTAACCAAACGAGCACCTTTTAGGATCCACTGCAGTTTGCTTACCATCATGGGGCTGGGCTTGAAGTCGCCATCATCTACCTGCTTTAACAAGATCATAGTCATCTGGAGAAAGCAGCCATCACAGAGAGGACTGTGCTTGTTAATCTCCAGTGTGTATAATGTGATTCAGGCTACATTGCTATGTAAGAAACTGTAGAAGATGCAGATGGATGCCTCCACAATCATCTGAATTACTCACTTCTTGACAGCCAAACAACAATCTGCAAGACAGATGAAATGTGCATCTGACCCGATGGTCAGCAGCACAGGAGCACCACAAGGGACGGTACTCTCACCCTTTATCTTAACTGTGGACACATCTAACTTCCAGTACAAGTTATGGATTTTAATAGGACCAGGAATAACGCAAACAATATTCCCCTTGTTGAAGCAAGGGAGAATAGGTACCTCTGGATTCACCAGGACACCTTGAAGGGCAGTGAGGTTAAATGTACTGTAGCTAATGCATCTATTACCTAGATTATTGCCAAAGATTTAGGACCTTACTGTTCCAATACGAAAGACCGTGATCCATACAGAGATTTACAAGCGTGCCATCGTTAAATGTCAACGTAATTACGGAGGTCCATCAATAATTATGCAACACATTATCTCCTATGCTGTGAAGCACCACATACGAATCATTATTTTCTGTTATTTTATAAAATATTTCTATCTGAAGGCAGGTAACCAGCTCCACATTTATAGATACGGCTTGTTTTTCTTCAGAACGGAAATTAATATCTAAGTTCACCCTATGCTAAGACTTGCATCAGAGTGATTCAGATTGAATAATAATTGTATCTATATCTGTGTGTTTTATTACTGAAATATAAACATTTATAACTCACATAATTTAACGAATATCACAGGACAAAGAGTGAGTGAGATGATGCTATTGACAGAAGTGTAGCAGTGGAGCAGATCTCCCAAAAATAATTTAAATGTATGTGGGAGTTATGACATGACAGAATAGTTTTTAAATAAAAATCATACTTTTTCACAGGTTATTTATTAGCATTTGTGTTTAGGCAATTTCTTCCATGCACTTTACCTGTTGAGAAATATCCTGCAGGATGTGTGCGGACCATCTCTGGTGGGTCTGCTGGAGGTTTATTTATAATCACGTGGAATACACGAAGCAGGTTTGGTTTTTTTTGTGTGTGTCTTTTTTCACACTGTTGTGTGCGGTTGTACTTTGTAAGATTTTGGCTTTAGACTGTTTTTTTTTTCAGGACTTTGGCGTGAGACTGTTTTTTTTTTTTTTTTTTTTGCAATATTTTGGCGTGAGATGGGCTTTAAATCCAAATCCAGCTGAGCACAGCTCTTCAGTGTGGCCAGTCTTGGCTATTCAGCTGCTAAATGCATCACAGCTGCAGTAATGACTCACTTTGCTGCTGTTTGTTGCCGGGCAGGGGACTGAACCACAGGTTTATCAAAACGTTCTCCCTGAAAACATCTACCTGCAGAGCAGTAAGCAGGACACAAGTTATGCATTAGGGCCACACTGGTTGGAAGCCAGTGTTTAAACCAGAATGTGCCTTTATTTACAGCTGAACATTGGGGTTCCTCAGGACTGAACAGTTGTTGCTCAAAATCACCAGCTGTCACTCATTGCATGCTGAGAGGAGACTAGAGGACACACAAAGGCACAAACATTAAAGCACACTAGAAGGCGTACAAAATGGATCATTTGTCACACACAAGCACACAGATGCCATGCTGTGCAGGAGGTGTTCGGGGTAAGTAACCTTTTCTTAACTCAGCAGGAAATGGAGGAACCTTCCCTTCTCATGCTGACTCCATTTACTTTAGCAGCTTGATGGATGATTCAAACCAGTCTTGTGCTGAGTACAAGCTCTATATCAATCAATATTGTAAATGTATTAGGAACTATTGGGAGCCCAGGGCTTTGTGGTTGTTCTTAGGCAATTTATGAAAGCATTTTGTAGCATCTTTGTTGTTGTCACATAAAACAAAACAATGGTTAAAAAAGGAGGTGATTAAATGTTCACATAGAAGCACAAGCATGTGTATCAACTGTTGCCTCATTTGGCAGGCCTTCCAAGATTCACAACTGATCATTTTTTTAATTGGAAAAAAAAAACAACTTTATGATTTGATGAGTGGTGAAATGTTACTGAGTCAGTGACTAACTGTTAAAGAAATAACTGAAAGATAATAGAGAACTAGTGAGTTATTTGTCCATTTTGCAATGTTAATATAAAGGCAATTTGGAGCCATCATCAATAGCTACTGATAGAGAAAGATGAGCTGCACCGTGAACATGTCGGCAGGCCATCGCAGGGCCCAGAAACAACCACAGGGGCTCGTTCCGATAGTCAATGTAGAACCACCAGTGAGCCTGAAATACATTATTCCAAGGGTGGTAGGAATGTGTAATACCCAGGGACACTCAAGCACAGGGAAAGCATCCAACTCCACATCGAAAGTTGGGATTTGTACCAGTATCATGCTGCAAAGCAACAGTGCTAACCGCCACGCCATCATGGACAGGCAGCGCTTTAGACCCCAGAACCTTTTAATATTTCTTATAACTGTTGGAGAACGTTCCATTTCTACAATCCAGGAGATTCATCTGTGATGCAATACCACTGTGACTGGTTAAAATGGTGTGTAAACTGTGTAAGGATGGCTTTAGATTCAGTGCAAATTGAAAAAAATCTTTTTTGCATATATAGGTCACATGACGTACTAAAAAAAGGTAACATTCACCTTTTTGTGGAAATTGGCTCCCTTGGCCACGATGCAGAAGGCCAACAAGCAGAGTGATTTAATCATCCAAAAGTTATGAATCCACTGCTCCTCCGTGAAAATCACGAACAATGACCTTCCAGAAAATCCCTCAGATATGACCAACTCTACGCCCAAAAGGGTTTGCCTTGTCACAAGACGTCGATGTCTTTTTGGAGTCAAAATAAATCAGTGGCGGCAGAAATAAAAACTAATCAACCCGAATATATATATATATATATATATATATATATATATATATATATATATATATATATATATATGCTGGACATCCATCACTATTATTCTTAGAAGGACACAACTTAACATGACTTGATGGAAACACAGTAATTTTACAATTGAGTTTTATTGGAACTTGCATTAAAATCAAACAAATGAGTAAAAATCAGCAATGTTTAGAACTGTTCTAGATATTTAAACAAAACTTGCCGACTTTTGCATCACTTCAGCTTTCCTATCTGCAGTGTAAAAGCAAGCAAAGAAAAAGCTCATTAGGATAAGGTTTGTTGTTCATCATGTAATAAACTAGTCCTTATATCACTCAGAGAGTCCTTAAACTCTCTGATTTGGTTTGGACTGGCTTTTCAATTTTTTCACCAAGGGAATGATTTTAATTGAGCTGAAAAAGTAAAAAAATGTTGTGTTTACTATGAGTGGAAACAAATTAGGTATGTGGATATTTTTCTGACGTATTCATCATCCACGTTTTTACATTTACTGTGTTTAATGTGACATATTGTTGGTAAATACCAGATTTTTAAAAAATCCTGCAGGTTTTAGAACAACACAAAGAAAAAGGTCCACGTCTTTTTTTTTTCTTTGTTGAATGAACATGTGGAAACACATGCATGCACTCCTAAAGGGAGTCATCTGTCACTCTCCATCAGGTGATGAATAATTCACCAATATGTCAGCAATCCAATAAGCACAGTGCCGATAGTGAATGCACAGCACGGGGAAATGCACAAAGGAAACTGCAAATAACCTTCCTGCACATGCAGAGGCAAAACACACAAACCACACACAGAACGTACACTCTGAACTGTGATTGATGATTCAGAGCTCTTTCACATGTGAACCCATGAGGGCATTATTAAAAAGTTTACTGATAGTGGACTTTCATCCCTTAGAGAGTTTCAAAGACACACACACACACACACACACACACACACACACACACACACACACACACACACACACACACACACACACACACACACACACACACACACACACACACACACACACACACACACACACACACACACACACACACACACACACACACACACACACACACAGTATTTGAAACCTCATGCATACTAACAGAACTAGCCTACGTCATACATCATGACTTACTTTTTTTTTTTCTTCTTAGGTTTCATTATGTGACATTTTTCATTATAAAACATCAAAAAACACCGGGAGCTTTTTTGTGACAAAAAAAAAAAAGAATGATGTAAAATGTAACAAAGAGTACAAAGGCATCCATTAAAGCAAATTGTTGCCATCAGGTGGTAATTTCAAAATTTCAAGGCTTGTATGCAAATTGACTACAATACCTTTTAAAGCTCATCAGGAGCAAGTTTTAAAGAGCTTTTTGTGACTTAATCATTCAAGCTGAAATAAAAGATTCCATCCTGACATATTTCCTCTGTTTTAAATCCCTCCGGCACCTTCATCCCCACAAATATGCAGTAATATCTCCACCATACGAGGATGAATTATTTAATACCAGGAGATTTTATAGCTGCGAGGGTTGTGTAATGTTTCTTCATTGCTATCTCTGAAAGTAATGAGAATGCAGTGTGTTGGCTGTGTAATGAAATATACTGCATTCTGTATTCTTTTTGTCTTGTGTAAAATAACCTGTAGGATTACCTGTGGAGCTAAAGATAAACCGCTATAGGTAAAAGAGGAAAGACGTTTGCCATGCCACAAGGAAAGTATTTTTATCCATATTGTGGAGTTGTCAGATTGTAAGGTTGTACCGGAGTGAAAGAAATACAATACACAAAGAAAACAAAAGTAGAGATGTATTTAAGTTCCCAAGTCTGTTGACTAGTGCCTCACCATAACAGACTGCATACTGCCAAACAGGGTTGGAGGTTTGAAGTGGGAGGGGTGTAATAACCATGATGGCAAGTGAAAGAAATAAAACATGGTCCTGAGGCTAACAACTTAATATATGAGATATAAGATCCTTCACTGTCACTGTCACCAGGGTGGGCCCATTTATTCTTCATAGATCTCCAAAACCCTTTGCCTCGTCCCCTTGCTGATCCCTGAAATGTCCCTGTCTGCTTTTACAGTTTGAAGAACCAATGATGGAAATGATGAATCAAGATTAGTTGGTGCGTTACACAGTCCCCCCAACCACTGATGCTTGTTTCTGTAAAGGTGTCCCAGCTTCACATTACACCTCTGGGCGTCATGTATAGTAAGCAGTGAGCATTTGATTGGCATTAACGGTCTTAGAAAAGTCTTTTGTTTAGTCCTAGCAAAAGTCAGTTAGTGGGTCCAGATATCTGCCTTTATCGGTTGATTTCAGACTTTTAGACCCTGTTTTTGATCACTCTTGGACAACTCTGTGTGTCTGTTTACACCAACATCTGTCTCTAGATTTGTCTTGAGTGGCAACTTGTGACTGCCTGTTTTCGCATCCATCTAATTTTTTTTTTATTTCCAGCTTTATTTAATAAATAAACATTACATATGCACAATAATTGAAATGAGAAAACATCCAAAATTGCAGAACAAAAACCCTCAGACAGATCAAAACACAAAAGCTAAATGTTGGACATTATAAGAGGAACTAAGGTATGAAAAGTCAAAACATGGATGAGACCATTATGTTGTGGGTGTGTGACCTGAGGTATCTAGGCAGCCCTTCGATGTGGACCAGGATGCATTGTGTTTACACTGTTAAAGAAATGTGGTCACATCTGGGCCATACCAGCGTTAATGTTTGAGATGTCAGTCCAGCCTGAGGAGTATCTTGAGTGTCTCTACCCCAGTCCTTGTTGCTCTCCACTTGTGATCGGATCTTTCAGGACAGATGTTTCTGTTATGTTTTTGCATTTTTGCTCTCAAAAAGAGAAAAAAAAAAAGTTTTCATAAAATGCCCCCTTTGAAAGCCGCAGAAATTGTCTTTTGTCTTACCTCGAATTTCTGCCCCGACAACAACTGTCCTGCAAAAGCAACGTCCTCTAAATGAACTACATGAACACTGAAACTGAGAGAAATGCCTTTGAAGTTTTAATCGACTACAAGAACGTGAAGAGTTAGTCATATTTATGTTTGAAAGTTGTGAATATTGAACCTGCTCAGCAGCAAACCCAAAGAGTAAGAGTAGTTTTTAATCACAGTGTGTTTCGCTCATCAAAAAAAAGTAAATAAAACAATTTGACAAAATAATTTGTCATCTACATTGACATCGTTTTCTTAAACATCGCTGCAATTTTATGCAATAAATGCTTGCTGCTGGCTTGTATTATAATTTACATTTTTGAGAATTATTATTGAACATTAAATAATCACAGAGATGAGTGTGACTCACAGCAAACATGTCATTATTACACATCACATCATTAACACAAGGAGACCAATATCTAAGGTTGGCAAATTAAGAATATGAATTTTCACGTGTACTTAATAAACCTAATGCAATGTTTAATCCCAACCGTGATATAATGTGGTTTGCAAATAACACAGGTGGCTTTAAATACTATTTCAAAACAGCCTTTGTTGCTGACAGGCGCTTGTCCTCTTTTCTGAGGAGGAGCAACTAACTTTAGGTAGCTTTAACGTGACTAATATTACCAGAGCAAGGCCACATGCCATATTACTAGTGCATACCGACTTTGCCTAAATGTAGTCCATGTTATACTACAAGTACTTTTGGGAAAATTTCTAGGGTGCTACTGACTAGTCCTTTTCACATACTAGGACACGTTTCCACTAGCAGGAGTTCAGAAGAACGAGAAGAAGAAACACGTAAATGTTGGACATTATAAGAGGAACTAAGGTTGCTGCTTGTGTTTTGTTTGGTTTTTCAACATATGCAAGACTACTATGATGCTGTTCTTACAGGTCTTCCTAAAAGAATCCATCAAGCAGCTGCAGTTAGTTCAGAACGCTGCTGCCCGAGTCCTCACCAAGACCAAGAGACTGGACCATATACCTTCAGTTCTTAGATCTTCACACTGGATTCCTTTTTTGTCACAGGATAGATGTTAAAATCCTGCTGTTGGTTTAAAAATCTCTGAATGGTCTCGGGCCAAAATACATCTCTGATCTCCTGGTCCAATATGAACCAACCAGAACCTTGGGTCACGCCTACTTCTCCATCGCCAGGAACGGCCCTGCAAAAGTGGATTTCAAAACCTTACTAGAGTGAAAATGGTTCCTATAGTAGGAGTGGTGCTCCGGTTGGCCAACAGGGAATTCCTGGCAGGGGGTCTCTGCTAATCAGGATTTCTAAATTACTTTCAGCACTCTCACGTGAACCTCAATCATGAGAACACAACTCAATTGCAATAGAAAAAAAACTCATTAGAAACATTTTGCTGCAAGTACATTTGATGAAGTTGGAGATAAAAAAAAAAAAAAAAAAAAGAAGTAAGGATGGCCCGACAAACCTGTTCAGGCCTTTTTGGTGTAATACACCACTTTGGTGTATGCTCAAAAAGAAAACAACACAAAAGTAGCATTCTTCATATTGTCTATGTCGCTCACTGTGTTGCTCCTCAAACTACTCAACATTACCTTACCTGTTTTTTGTGCCTCACTGTTTGGTTTTTGGACTATTGCTTGGATCGTTGTTTATTTTAACCTGCTGTATGCAGTACTTTTTCGTGGCTTGGATCAGTGTAATCAGCTGGCCTCAGGTGAGTACAGTATGAGTGGGGTGTTGCCAGGCAACAGCGAAAAGAAAGAGTTAATAGTGAGGTGCAAAAACAGTATCCCCTCATGTCCTGAGAGAGCAAGAGAG